>BQNB010090774.1:0-27057 GCA_026074375.1 Tanacetum coccineum | reverse complement strand
ACCTAAAGAGGCTAGAGAAAATATGGATGCCCCAATTATTGAAGATTGGGTGTCAGATGATGAGGAAGAAGTTGAGTCAATTGCCCAAGCCAGAAGGAACATGGTTAAGTATTTGAAGAATCAAGGGAATTTTAAGATGACTGACTTCAAAGGGATGTCCTACAATGAAGTAAGGCCTGTTTTTGAGAAGATCTGGGATTTTAATCAAAAGTTTGTGCCTTTGGATGCAGAGAATGCAAGTAAGAAGCAAAAGTCTCCTGAGAAAGAAAAGTCTCCAGAAAAGATTATGAAAGAAAAAGTTGTTACTCAAGAGAAAAAGGAAGAAGTACCCAAAGAACCAACAGCAAAGAGGAAGAAGTCCATTCCTAGGAAAACAACAAAGAAGAGACAAAAGTTAGAAGATGTTGAGAAAGATGAGCTCAAAGGATTCCTGGATGTAGTACCAAGAGAAGAAACTCCCATAGAGATTGAATCCTTATCAACTAAGTTTCCTATTGTAGATTGGAAGACAGTTGTGTTGACAGAAACCTTCATGTACTATCAAGTTTTCAGGGGTGATGGAAGCTCTAAGAAATATAAGATACTAAGTGAAATGCTTCAAGATTTCGACAGAATGGATGTAGAACAACTGTTCAGGTTAGTTAAGGAGAGATACAGTTCTTCAGCACCAGAAGGTTTTGATCTTATGCTTTGGGGAGATTTACACACCTTGTTTGAGCCTGATGAGGATGATGAGATTTGGAAAGACCAACATGAATACAATCTTTTGAGCTGGAGATTATGTGATTTCTGTGGTATTCATATTTTGTTGATGAACAATGGATTGGCAATCCATATGTTGACAGAAAAGAAGTATCCCTTGAGTCAAGAGATGTTGTCAAAGATGTTAAGTACAAGATTGGAGGTAGATCATGAAAGTTCCCAAGCTTTTGAACTCCTTAGATTCATAAGAGCTCAAGTGCAGAAATGACAAAAGTGTTTGAAAGAATCATCAGCAGTGTAGAAGATTTTATTCAGAAGAAACTTGTTGATTTAAAGGACAATCACAAGTTTAGGGGAGGATTGTTGGGAATAAATCTTCATATGACTTAATACTGCCAACAGTACTAAAGGAGTTAGTACTGCCAGCACAAAGTTAGTACTGCCAAGGAAACTTAATACTGCTAGTTGAAGAAGTTTGTACTGCTAAATGGTCAAAGCTGATGATATGAAGATAAGAAGGTATGGAGAGCATTTCGGAATATTTAGTTTTGAATTGTAACTGTTCCTAATAGATAGGCAGATATATTTGTAAAGGGCTCCTTGTATTTCTATAAAAGGAGATCCCTAGAGTAGTGATAGTTAGAACTTTAAGATATACACTTAGAGAGAATTTGTAATTGCTTCAAGGTTGTGTAACCCCAGTACTTAGAGAGTACTCGTATTATTTATAATATTGGAGCAGTGATTTTGGTGTTTATTGTTTGTGAGTAATCGTTACTGTTTCATTCATACATTTCTCTAGAGTATCAAAGTGTAGTTTCCGCATACACTTTGTTATATTCACAAAGTCTCAATACTTGTTATTTTGGATTCTTCCAAGATAACAAACTCTTTATATTCTAAAGAACCGATCAAGGCGTGGGATAAACACTCTTGATGAAAATTCGAATCAGCTAAAGCAGGAAGAGCAGTCAGCTAAAGTTAGTTCTCAATATTGGAAGCCTCCTATTTACTACGATGATGATGACGATGAAGAGGAAAGTTCTATTCCTTTGAGAGATATTATTTCTGAACTTCCTCTGTCAGTTGCAATTACACCCGACTTACTAATTACGGACTCTCTCATAATGGAGGATGAGCATCTTAACACTATTTCGAAAACAGAATCGGATGAAGAAAATGAGTCTAGTGTTAAGGACCTTAACCTAACCCCAAGTGAGTCCGAGGATTTATCCGATAATGAAAGTGAGTGTGATATGCTCGTTGGTGATGATTCTTCTCCTAAAAATGAAGGTTTAGATATCTTTTCTATTCCACCGGGAAAAGAAATTGATCACTTAGATACCATACCCGATTCAGTACAATCTTTGCTTAATCGTGCTAATTCAATAATTTTTCTTATCGAGGAGTTCACCGGTAAACTCGCTCCTATCGATCCAATTCCACCGGGAATTGTTGAAGCCGATCCGGAAGAAGATATTCGTCTAATTGAAAAATTGTTGAATGATGATTCATTTCCTCACTCTCTGGAAGAACTTAATTATGAGATTCCTGATGCTATTATCGAATCTTTCTCCCCATCTCCTATCCCCGTCGAGGATAGTGACTCTCTTATGGAGGAGATCGATATATTTCTTGCTCCAGATGACTCGATACCACCGGGTATTGAGAATGACGACTATGATTCGGAGGGGGATGTTCTTTTTCTTGCAGAATTACTTAACAATGATTATATTTCCCTTCCTGAGTATGAATCATTTCACGTTGATTTTTATAATGTTCCATCATCTCCTCGTCCTCCTGAAAAACCTCCAGATGATGATGTTTACTTTGATATTGAGCCCGATACGGGAGTTTTGACTACAAAAGTGGTGGATGATATTTCTGATAAATCGACAAGAGAACTTTATGTTCATGTGCCTAATGTTTTACCCACCCTTCCCACCCTTTATCCAGTGTTTGACACTTTGCTTCCATTTTCATCCGAAAATGAGGACAAAGTTTTCAATCCTTGAATTCTCATTTTTAAAGAGGAGAAATCCTCTCATCTTTTATCTCATCGGGGCTTTAAAGATTTACAGCTTATTAATGATTCTGAAAGCCCGATGATGATACATGGAGAGGACATTCCTATCTTGGATGTTCCATTTCTCCATTTCTATCCTCCTTGACCAGCTCAAGTATGGGGGATCGAGTTAGGCTCAAGACTCGGTTAATAAAAATAAGTGCTTCGTAGGTGGCAACCCATGCTTATCCTTAGTAATAGCATCTTAGTATAAAAATTATAAATAAGTATGATATGAGGAGGCTCACCTCTTCCTTTCTCATGTTTCGTGTTTTGTGTTTTATGTCCAGGATTGCCCGAATTATGAAGACTCTCGTGCTCGTGGTTTTGTCCATCGTTCACTCGATCTTCAATCCTTCATATGCTTATATATGGGAATCCGATATCCTAGATTTTATTAATTAACGTTTATCTATTAATAAACGGATTTAGATTTACGTAGAAACCCCTTAATATTTGGATTATACCTTGAAATTAGAATGGGAGTGACAGTCTCACATTGAGGATAATGTGTAGTTCTAGTATGGGGGGATCTTTTGATTCGATCTTACTTGCATTTGCCTTGTCTTCACGCAACCCTGTTTTTCCACCAAAAATAGCAAAAATATGTCAAAATTAAAAAAAAATTCAAAAATAGAATAAGTGTTTTGACACGTAGTTTTGCCTTTTAAGGAATAAATTTTGACTTGATCGAGCATGTTGTGCTCTAGCTTGCCCTTTAACTTATATAAATTTAAGCTTTTGCTAGTCTTTTATACAAGAAGCTTTAAAACGCGAATTCTAGCTTGAAAAGGCCAAGAGTTTGCAAGTTTCCATGATAGACTATATATGCAAAGCTTGTTTTTATTAGACTAAGCATTCGCGGATCTTTTTAGTAAAGATTTTAAATTTGCGAAGAACGAGAAATGATAGAGTTTTATATAAGTTAGATGCTAAACATGGAGTAGTTGGAACTCTTTAGAGCTCATAGAGGTTAATTGTGGCTTTTTGCTCCCATCAGCTTAATAAACGTTATATAATTGTTGAATAAATAAAGTTACTTTAGGTTTTTGCGATTCTTAGTTTAAATCACTTCGTAGAGATTCCTTCTGGTGAAAGTAAGGTACACATCGAGGTTCTGTCAGTGTTGTGGGGAAATAGGCTACCGATTCCTAACGGCTCGCTACCGTTGTCTAGGTAGTTAAAAGACCACAGGACTTGAAATTTAGCTATAATAATAATTATGTAATAAACCGAAGCCGAAATAAGACCACTACCTCTTGCCGGCTCACAACCGATGTGGTAGTCGTTTAAAGGGTGGAGGTAATAATAATAATATAAACTGTGGGCTGATAAAAGTTTACTGCATCTTGCCGGCTCACAACCGATGTGGCACTCTTCAAAAGAAGGCCCATAGTAAGAATAATAATCAGAGACTGATAAAAGTTTACTGCATCTTGCCGTCTCACAACCGATGTTGCAGCCTTCAAAAAGGTCGAGGATCACCGAGGTCGAAATAAGACTCCTGGACCATGGTCGGCTTGCATACTGATGTGGCAGTTGTTTAAAGGACCGAGGTTTAATAATGTTGCTATAATAAAAATAATAAGAATAAAGCCAAATTTTGACTCCGGGGTTATCTAAATAGGATAACCCCTAAATCGTGTGAAATTATAACCTTAATGTGGACCTTATTCTCACCATATCGTCTCTTTAAGAAAGGATTTTAAACTAATTTGGGTCTAAACCGGGTTTACTTTACGAGAATAAGACATTAATTAATTTGTCACCAATAATAATAATAAAATCTTTAGAGGATTTAGGAATAAAGGAGCAAAAAGTTAAGTTTTTTACTTACACAATTAGCATTTATGAGTAGTGTTAGCATCTTAACTTGTATTTAATAATGATTTCGTTTTTAAGCTTGGTTTGAGGCGGGTAAAAAATCAAGGACGATGAATTTATCCTTTTGGACATCATTTAAACATGTTTCTTGTTCCGTGATCCTAAAAGTTATAATTAAATAATGAAAGTCAACATCCCGTCACTTGAGAAAAATACAAAAATATATATATGAATATAATTGGTCAAGCGAGGCGTTTCAAAACTATTGATTTCTTAATCCCCTTAGATGCGAACTTAGCTACTTTTCGAGATGATTAGTTTAGGGGGATTGAAATTTTTGGTTTTAAGCGTGTATTTATAACATTGCTTGAGGACACGGCAATAGCTTAGTATGGGGGATTTTGGTATGTGCTTAAATACATATACCTTTTACCGAATAAAACGAGCTAAAGTGACCAATAATGAACGAAAACGACATAAAAATGCATTGTATATGTGTATTTTGTGATTTGAGTCTTGCAAGTATGGATATTCAGTAAAAAGGACAAAAACGAAGACAAATCGGACAAAACCGAGCACGGGAATGGAAAGAGCGCGGAAAACTGAAGCCGAAGGCGTATTTATCTTTAATGGGCCAACCCATACCCATTTAATGGGCCAAGTCAGCCCATTAAGATTTATACTACACTAAGCCCTTTCATAAAATAAACCAAATCCATTTATCAAGTCCAAATCCATATACCATTAATCCATAACCCATTTCCTGGCCTATGATTTAATCAAAAAGCCCAATACCTTCCCCTGGTCCAAGTCAACCCAAACGAGTATTAACACGGGTCAAACACCTAGTCAAAATCACTGTATATCTTTTTCCCATTTCCCTCCTCGTTTTTACCCTACAACAAAACACGCAAGGTAAACTTTTTCACCTCAATCACATGCTCGCCTCTTATTTCTAGAATGTAGGATCCCTAGATCATTCCATGGATGAAATCACAAGATCAATGGCAATGAAAGATTAAACATTAAAGAACTTTTATATTGAAAGAAAAAAACAAAGAGTTGCTACAACCCTTAGATGACACAATATAATAGAGTAGCAAAATTATCTCTAATTGTCTAACATTTCTAACATAATTTTGACTAAACTAGGTGTATTTTACTAAAATAGGTTCTGACCCATTCTAGGGTTTTTGTTGAGGGCTTTTCAGGGGCTTTTTCTTTGTCAGGCCCTCAATTACAGTAATAAACAATATTAATTAACAAACTAACGAGCTAGACTTATGTCTTGTATCTCGAGAGACCCGAAGCTTCATTGTTAGGGGTCCACATGTTATGTGATCCTATCAATCTCCCCCTAGATGAGGTCATGAGAAGTTGTTGAAGATCACTCTGCTTGTCTCTTTTAAATCGGTTGTTGATAGGGTACTTCACTTGTTGTGCTTTTGTAAGTCAATCTTTAATACCTGATCAGGATCTTTAGAACTGATTGATGGATTGATACATTGATCTTTGACTTGTTTAAGCTTTACTGTTGAATTACTTTTGTATCTTCTCCATTGACTTTGCCATACGTGATCTTTAGTTCTCACATGTCATATCTGTGGAAATCTTGAAAGCTTTGATGATTTATCTTCTTCCAGTCATTTGAGAAGACATTGATTTTCAGAGATTATGCGGAAGCTTTTGAATGTAAGCCTTTCTTGAGTATTCAGATATGTGGTTAATGGATATGGCACATGTCTTGATCGGATACTTTGAGTCGTCATTCGTATGATAGAACAATTTAGTCACCAACAAAATCATTTTGTTCATGTAAAATCCCACTTAATGTTGTTTAGAAAAAATTCTTGTGAACACACAAAGTTTTTATATTTTGAAGGGACTGAGTATAGACGTACTCAATCTGGTCTGGTTACATTAACCTTGATTCCGGTGAGGATCAATGATTACAGTATGATACGGCACTGTGATCTGATAGATTCATTAAAAGAAACCTTCTTGACTGGTTTCCGGCACGTGAAAGATAGTCATACTATACCTCCCTAAGTATCAGATTTCCTACATGTTCGCGTTTCTCTAGACCAGAGATGTCGATGACTAACACACTAATAGTATCTCTACTAATAGAATGGTAAAGAAAGTGGAGTCAGTACAGTTATATCTGCTGACTATACGTATTATTCCTTTGTCCGGCGTCTTTACTTCATAATACAATTAAGTACCGTAGAAGGCATGGGGCAAAAATGATTTGAAAAAAACTTCGATGTGCTATAAAATTTGTTTGGGGCACAAACGAAAGTTTAAATAAGAATGCTTCTTTTTGATGATGTTTTGAAATATATCCCGCAAAGATATGAAGTATATATGCCTGGGAAATCCAAACTTGTACAAGTACATTTTATGGAAATCCACTTCACTAGTCGGGGGCAGTCCGAAGTCCAGGCATGATGCTTTCATTAGAATACCCTGGTGGTACAGACAATCTTCTTTCCTCAGCATTCCATAAGATCACTTTCACGAAATAAAACAAAAAGATTCGTTGTCATTTATAAAGATACGTGTGTTTACACAAACTTTGTGGTCTCATTGACATTTTTTGATCATATTACTCAGCCCTTATGCTCGCGCCCATTCATCAGGTGCGTCGATAATCAAAAGAAGTTTAGCCACCATGCCATGGATAGGACTTAGTACCAAACATTTTAGAATCAAATAGTATCATAATTATCCGTTTTAATGTTTAAGTACATTTTCTCCCGATCTCAAAAGTATGAAACTTGTGAATGGTTTTGATCTAGTATGGACTTAAAATGTATCAATCTCCCCTCACAAGTATGGGGTGAGGTGAAATAGCACAAATATCAAGTGAGCAAATTGAATCAAGACCGTTAGAATACCGGACAGGGAATGATACATGCAAATCTCGTCTTGAACTTATATGACGGTTGGTGTGTATTCTTTCAGCAATAGAAATCAGCAAACAGTACGATCCTTTTGACCTGCAAACAACTGTTCGTAATACTTATTTCTCCCCCCCCCCCCCCCCCCCCCCCCACCCCCCCCCCCCCCCCCCCCCCCCCACCTCAAACAATGACACGTGTCAATGTTGAATTGGTGATCGACGAACATGTTTAAATAATAAAGTTGTTTATGAGAAAAATGCGTTCGGGCGCTTGGACAACTTCTTGTCTGTAAAGAAATAATGCACTGTAACGTACACTAAGTCTCTGGGGGTAAGATCGGGTTAAAGGAACTTTATCCATCTACCCTCTTTTTAATATGAATATCTGAAATAACTGCAAAAGCCATTTTTTTTTTAAAATAATACAATATACAGGGATACAAATTGTGAATCGCACTTCCCCCCCTCCCCCCCCCCTCCCTAGGTTCCTCCCCCACCGCGAAGACAGACTCATCCTGTAGTTCCTTCCCAAGCCAGTCGCCGCCCTGGACATTTTGTTTAACTCCAGCACGTGGAGTAGTATGGCGATCCAAAGCGCTCGCTAGGTAATGCCTTCGTAAAAATGTCCAGCCAGTTGGTATTTTTTGTCTCCACTAAAATATAACTAACAACCTTTCCTTTCACATGCTCTTTTGATGACGGGTTGACGGATTTCATGTGATGGAGCCGCGTGTGTTGAACACAATTACAGCATAGAGCCAATAGCAATTGATTGCGCACAATACATCGGAATTTTGTTTTAACGCAAACTCCATAGTCTCGTAGTTGAGATCGCTTCCAGACGGATTTGAGCATAGCATCCTGATAGGGGATGTACTCAGCTTCGTAGGGATGCAAGCGCCAGTACCTTTTTGATTTTTGTGCCATGACTCGCCTCACAAGCCGATGTCCAAGAAATTGAGCTGAGACCAGAAGTACTTCTCGTGTGGTCATGACATCCTGCATAGTAAGCATCTGCAAAAGCTTTTAGTTCAAAAGCCGGGAGTCCTTCGGATACCACTAGACCATGTTAATGGTTTCTTTAAGGTATCGAAAGATCCGCTTTATAGCAGTAAGGTGCATTTCAGTAGGCTTAGCCTGGTACCGTGCACACATACAAACAACAAATACTATGTCAGGTCTAGATGCACTAAGATACATAAGGGAGCCAACCATACCACGAAATCGTGTAGGATCAATTAGCTTTCCTCCCTTACGCCTCGCATCAGGTTGGGCATGCTTCCGCCTTTGGCCTAGTGTCATATGGTGTGCATGAAGTCAAACCAACCTTTTTCAAGATTTCCCTGAGCATATTGGATTGGTTGATAAAGATGCCTCTGGATTTTGATGAAACTTGCAATCTAAAAAGAATACATTTGTCCCATCTTCGACATTCTTGAAAGTTGAGTTCATTTCCAATGCCAATAATTTGCAGGCTTTGGGTTGTGATGTTGGTAGAGGCAAAGATAATTCATCCTACAATATATTTGTAAACCACGTAGAAGATGTCCTTCTGCCCCGATTTTCTCGGAAGAGTGTAGATCGACCACGCCTTTTGTAAATCTGAGGTGATTAGAAACGTTGATAGTTGTCATATCACATGCACGTGGAGCTGTTTAAGCCCTTAGAGAGCTTCTTGAGGTACGGTACAAATGCGATGGATGCTCTGGGATCTACAAATCCTTTCTGGATTGGACTAACAAATAGACAACTTCATTTAAGTCGCCGTTGAGGAAGGCCGGGTTTTCACGGTCCATCTGGAAGTTGAGCCATGTTATACTCGCTGATTTGTGAGCAATGAAAAGTATGACTAGCTTCTAATCTTAGCAACTGGAGCAATATGATTCTTCAAAATCAATACTTAGCTTACACTAGACGATAACCTTTCGCCATAACCGAGCTTTGTTCTTCAAGACGTCTCCTATTTCATCCACTTAATTTGGCAAATCATTTGAGCGGGAAGGATGATAAGAATATTATCTGGACAGGGTTACAAGTATCATAAATCTAGACGTTCAAACTCATGAATTTCTTCCTGCATAGCCTCAATCCAGCACGAAGTGCTCTTATGGCTTGCTTGTAAGTCTATGGTTCAACATGAGAGTTAAGAATTCATTGAAGAAGAAACACCACATCTGCGTCGGTTTTCTAACTGTTTCTGGTAGAGAGGTCGTGGTCTTTATCCCCCAATAATGTTTTCAAGAGGATGTGCTTGAGTCCACTTTTGCACGTGTGAGGTATTAGTTATTGGGAGTAACATCGATATTGAAAGCAGTTGGAAGAAGATGTTCTGAATCGGTTTCAGGGGCAATTATAGTGTCAAACATCATCCTACTTGTCAACATGATCGAACTGTGCTTTTATACACACACCTTACAGAACGCACTAGTGATTGGGTAGAGGTATTTGATGCGGCAAGAGGCTTCAGTTAATGCAGGAGCGGCCTTCTGAGATAAACTGTTGTGGAAGGGGGAACCATTGGCATTTTTTTTTTTTTCAGTGCCGGGACATTAACTGGAGTTATCGGAATAACCAGGATTGGGGTATCGGAACAACCTATATCATCAAATCCATTGAAACAAATCGTTCTACATGTTTCGTTGTAGAGGAGGGACACTAGTGGTTCTGGGTCTTTTACTAGTGCAGAACGGCTTTATGCGTCCTGGACTGTAAAGCAACGTAAGTCGAAGTTTTGGAGTTTGCACAAAAGTCCATTTTGTTTGAGGTGCGAGGCCTGAACTGGTTTGAACAGACGTCATCAATGATCTCGTGATTGTTAGGATCACATAAATGGACCCGGACAAAGAAGCTTCGGTCACTCAAAGATACAAGACAAAGGTCTAGCTCGTTAGTTGATAAATTAATTAATGTTTATTAATGTAATTGGGCTAACAAAGAAAAAGCCTAAAAAGCCCATCAAAAGCCTAGAATGGGCAAAACCTTGTTAGTATAAATACACCTAGTTTAGTCAAAATTAGGTTAGACATTTTTTAGAGATAATTTAGCTAGTCATTTCTGTGTTGAGGGTTTATAGCACACCACAAGGTTTTCCTTAAATCATCAATAAAGTTTTAATTTTCTGCTTCTTGATTCTACACATAATTGTTAAGGATTCGTATGAATGATCATGGAACCAACATTTGGTATCAAGGCTACAAGTTTGATGATTGATTTGGTTTGTATTTTTTTCTATTGATTTCAAAAAAAAGATGTTTTTGTTTTGATTATTTGTTTGTGTTTGATTCTTGATTCATAGAAGGTTTATGTTTAATCTTAATATCAATCAAAAAAACATTTAGTTAGCAATCTAAGGATCTCTGTGATTTTTTTTTGTTCATTTTTTTTGTTCGTGTATTGTTAAGCAAAAAAAAAGGGGGTCTTTGAATTCGTGTTTTTGTGCCTAACTGACGCGTCACAATCAGAACAAGATGAAACGAACAAAGAAAGTATCGAAACTAGGTGGGATCGAAACTAAGGATTGCGAACTACGGAGCGAACAAGACATCGACATAGTTGAAAGTGTTACAGGATCGAACGAGATACGATCGAACGAGTGGAGATCTAGACGATCAAACGAGATACAATCGAACGAGTGGAGATCTAGACGAAATTCGAAAGAATTACGATTGAACGACGTGGACTCGACAAAGCGGAATTTGCTACCCAGAAAAGTCGACCGAACTAGCAAATCACTTTGGATCGAACTAGCAAATCACATTGAGATCGAGACTTAGCAAAAACGCTTTGGATCCGAACGAGTGACATCCTACACATATGCCGAACTAAAGGATCGAAACAAGGCGATCAAACTCTAGGAGGATCGAACTTGGTATTATTGTTTTGGATCGAACGAGCAATCCTTCTTGAACCAAACAAAATAATTAAACAACAACAACAACACCAAAAACAAATCAAACAAATCAACAATCACTTGCGATCCGTTCATTCATACTTAAATCAAAATGGCTTCAAATGAAGAAACAAATGCAGCGAGGTAACGATTAACTCGTCCACACCTATGTTGTTGGATTGAAAGTGACTACGATTCTTGGAAGATTCGTATCACACAGGTACATTTCGAGGCGAAACCCAATGGCAGCTGTGATAAGAAATCTATCCAGAAATGGCCCGACATCCTCACCACTATGATCACTGATCCTCCACCTAATGATTTGCTGTTGGACGAACCTTCACATACCTCAAAAAAATTAAAATTGCGGCTCGAGGGAGAACACTTTGATCTGAATACAAGTGAGAGGAAACAAACTTGAGACTGGCTGATACTCAAGCTGAAATCATTCTACAGTCAAGGTCTTCCCAGGAACGATATCTTCAACAACCTCAACTCGCAACAAGTACTGCAAAAGGAGATTTGGGATAATGTGGAGATGCTCAGCAAGATCAGGAGAGACTATTCAACAAAGGAAGGAAAGATCTGTTTGATGAGTACGACGCTTTCGTGATATTGGAAACGAATCAATTCATGCCTTCTTTGTGCGGTTTTCCACAAGCTTTGTAATGTCATGAAGATTACTCAGCCTCAACTTCCAACTCATCAGGATGAACACCTAGTTTGTCAATAACCTTCTGGTTATTGGGGTAATAGTTATGACTAATGTCAAACAGAACATGGAAGATCTAACCCACCTCCTTACTGTTTCAGATCTATACTCAATCTCTAGCCTATGAGGCCATCATGCCAAAAGACTTCTTAAGAAAAGGAGCGAGTCTACAAGTATTGTTGATCCCTGGCCTATGTTGCTCACACCACAATGCGCCTGTTCTTCCATAACCCTCAATCCTAGTCCTCAACTATGCTCAGTTCTTCCGAATGTCGCTTTGATGGCCACTATGACCAGATTGCTCTAATCTCTTCAAGGGGTTTCCAAAATCAGTTTCCCTACCCACCACAAACAGAGCTTCCGGACTTAATCCAATCTAGGACTCATGCTACGGTGCATGATGGTCAATTGTTACTGCTCTCCCCAGTTCAGAGGAAGGCTCAGGTAATAATGGCACATTACAGGATTCTCGAGGCAAAGAAGTGAGATGTTACAATGCTGAGGAGAAAGGGCATGTGGCCTTGGCAGTGTAAAGAACCCAAGAGCAAAGTGGACTCTTAGTACTTCAAAGAATTAAAGCTTTACTGATGGAAGCTAAAGAGAAAGGAGAAGTGTGAGATGCTGAAGCTGAAGCATTCCCGTTGATGTGGGAATGCACGCCACCTTATGTTCAACACTCAGGAACTGACTACAAAACCCCTCACTGTTTCTAGCAATTCATGAGGATGCATTATCGATCAGCGTGGATGAAGGCCCCATTGCTGCTGTCGATTTCATGTGCAACTTGTCATCACTAGTGCAACCATGTGTGTGTCCACGTCAATGAGGTTACATCCAAGGACAATCATATCTATGATTAATATGGATTATCAGTTCGAAGTCAAGCGAGATTGAACAGGATGAACATTTAGATCCGATGTTGAGACTGAGTTTGATGACAATACGATCCGTATACATCAGTATCGTCTTGACACGAAGCCCCCAAAAATGTTCCAACTTGATGGTATCTGCTGACACATCTGTTAAAGTTTCTATGATTGCCATATTAACTGACTTCAAACCCAAACTAGACGGAATGCTTAAGGTTAACAAGAAATTTTTTTGGAAATGGAGACCTTAAAAAATGGTTCTTCAATGCAAGAAGAGGAAATAAGTCGTCTAGATCACAAACGGACAAACTTGTTCTTTAAAAACCAAAGTTAGACAGGAACAAGCCCTAGGATTCAGCGTAACAAAGCGTAACGCTGAACTTGTGCAAGAAAACGATTTGCTTATATCCACTCTTTCAGGAAAAAGAAAATTCAATTGCTTTTTACAATCTGAAAAGGAAAAGATTTTTATCTAGAGAAAGAATGAAAAAGGATCGCTGCAGCTAGTTATCTAGATCGAAAATAGTTTGTTTATTGAATGCTAACAAAGTTGCAAGTGATATGTTGCAAGATTTAACATGCCAACACAAAACTATTCCATGCTTTCAAGAAACCTAAAAGGTCTAACCTATTGACTTGCCAAGGACATCCTAGGCCTCGCAACCCAGGTCTAGGTTATATGGCCAAGCGTGCTCAACCTGTTTTGTATGATGATTGATCCCTTTTGCATCCCATCAACACACCTGTTAGTATTTGTTTTTTTTTAATGGGATAGTTGAAGTGGTCTTGTGTTCACCAAGTTGTGAGCTGAAAAAGTATGAACGAAAAAACAGGGCATGTTCGCAACCGAAACGACTTCTATGCCAAGCTTAATGCCCTTATGTCGTTCATCAAGAAGGACTATCTGGAGATCAGGCGTATTGGCTTCTGCCAAATTGAAATTGCTAGTCAAAGCTTGTAAATCAGCACGCCTGTACTCCTTTTGTCATAATAGTCGACCTCCAAGTTAGGTTCTGCCAGTCTTCAAAAAGTTAAATGCTGTTTTTCCTCATTTTGAAGGTATCATAAAAGAAAGAACAACACAAAAACAGACTATGTTTCTGAATGGTCGTTATGATATGAAAAACAGTTATTGAAACAAAACAACTCGGTTCCATTTTACGACCATTCAAAAAACATATCCAAGCATGCTAATGATTACATTTTTCAAAGAGGTAAGAATATGACCAGAGTTTTTATGAATTGGAGGCCGGAGTATGAAACCTTGACGTTCTATCACCCCCCCACCCTCCCCCAGTATCTCCAGCCAACGACACAGCGTCTCAAAATCTATATTTTGAAACCCCAGCTATTCCGCCAATTACTTCCAAATTGCCTGATGCTTAGAAAAAGATATCTGCTCTATTGTGCTTACTTCTGATATTGTAGTGCCCCCTAGTTCGAATTGCCTTTGCGAAGATCTTAGATCCTACATTTGATAGGGAAACACACTAAAGTTTCTTGAACTTGAAGCTGAAGTTTTAAAACAACAACAGTGGTCATTGAAATCTGAGAAAAACCGTACTCTCACTTTACAAAAGACCATATTGATTTACAACTTAAATTTCTAAACTAATAAAGTGCACAGACACCTTCGAGTGCCCTCCCCAATGCAATATTTGGTAATTAAACAAGTTAAGAAATACAGTTCAAGAGGAAAGATGACACTATCAGGAATTTAGAATACTCAGATCACACAACATGAAGGTGTTTGAATGTAAGGTACCACTGAAGGTAGTTGTGACCAAATGCATTTGAACTCTGGACAGAATTCAGTTGAAGATACGATTACCTCCCTTAGGATTCAGCTAGATGGCCCTTAAGGTAGAAAAACGTTGAGTCTTCCATAATTAGGTATGATGAACTGTGCAAAAGGCGAATAATCACTCACGTACTGCGTCCACTGCAAAGCTAAGTGCTTTAACTAACAACAACATACAATCGCTGCAAGCAATGTTTGGTAAACAAGTAGTGGACCTTCTAACCTATGAGACACCACAAAAGAGCTTGCCAGAATGTTTACAACTTAGGTTCTAAAGTATATTCCACACACTCACCACGTTCGTGCCCCCCCAGGAGAGATAGGACACAGAACTTACCCACCAACCGTTACCTAAGGAAGAGGCAAGGTAACATTCAGTGACAACCCAGTCTTACTCAAACCAACTCAAAAAACTCAGTAGTCGCATCTCTAATAGCAAACTAACGTGTCTGTGTGTCTAAGTCTAAAGGAGTCAACCCACTTCTGGACCGCTACAACAACTGTGACTAAGAGAGCCCCTCGGAATCATTAGTTCTTAGCCGGTTAAGCGTGCGATGCGAGGAGTAGTAGAGCACACCATAGGACTTTGAATAAAAAGATTCATGTTAATTTAATTTGCTTGATAAAATTTGTTATCTGTTTTCAGACTTGAACAATGTTTGTGGTGATGTAAAAAATCTTGGTTTTTGCTAATCATACTGATTGTTTGGGTTATGTGTGATGGTTCTGTGAATGTTAAAACCCCACAGACTAACAGTTTTTAACGCCAAACCAAGAAAGAATGGAAACCACTTAAGAGAGTCTGGAAACCATGTACGCAAACCTGTTCTAATGCAAGCCTTAGTGGAAGCCATGGAGGCAATTCTCATTGATTTGTGAGTATCTTTAAGCTAGGATCATGGATCTAATGATATGCCAATAGAACTACCCCCGAGTGATAGTTTATGACCCAAAATATACTCATGGTCTCTAGGTTTACTGATCATAACTTAGTAATTAGACAGGCAGGTTCCAAAGAGGTTCTCTGGTATTTTTGATTGTTAAATAACGGAACCCTACAGGGCTTCCATTTATAACAGTAATGTTTGTGTTATCGCAGGTAGTACAAATTGTTCTATGGTATCTGGATTCTGGATGCTCAAGACATATGACCGGTGAACCGTGAGGTCTTATTCAACTTTGTAGGAAAAGTTCATTGTACAGTGAGATTTGGCAACGATGAATTTGAGATACCGTTGGTATGGTGATTCATAATGTGGTGCACACCACCCCGCTCTCATCTCTCGAGTCTTTTATTGTTGAAGGACTCAAGCACATACCTATTCTCAAGTAGGACAGTTTTGTGATGGAGGTTAGAAGTTGCATTAACGCTCAGCATTCATGTCACATCCGCAAAACTAGATATGGTGGATTACTCAAAGGTCAGGACCCCCCCCCCCCCCCCACCCCCCCCCACCAACCTGTATCAGACCACCCTCCCCAATGAACATATCTGATCTCTCCGCCCTCGCGCGCAGCTTTCAACCAGTTTGCTTTGCTTACAAAAGCCTCTAACGAAGTCATGGTTATGGCATCGTCGGTGAATCATTGAAAATTCGGGACATTGATACGAATTGGCTCGGAAAAATCTAGTCAGAGGATATACCATGTGAAATATAACAAAGACATTTGTGTCCATCTTTGTCAGCTACGGTAAAAGTAAGAACTCATCAATACAAAAGACGGAGGAAAACACAATACTGAAGTTCTACATGTACTCTACATATGACCCTCTGCGGGAACCAAGAGTAACAGAAAGTATCAACGGAAAGAAGTATGTTTTTGGTGATAATGGATGAGTCCAGATTTGGATGGTGTAAGATCGCCGCTTTCGAACAAAGGATGAATCCTCAAGAGATTGAGAAAGTTTTTATTGTGGAAGATCAACTCGAGCCCTTCAATGCAATGTTCGCTTGTCAGAACAGATAATGGAACGGAGGTTTGTGATAAGAACACTGACACGAATGGTTTGAGTAGTGTTGGTATTTCTCATGAAAAAGCGTACTCCGGTCTCCACAACAGAACGGCGTTGTTTCGATAGACGGGGAAAGCGAACTCTTATGGAAAGCTGCTCGTCCCCCCCCCTCTCGCTCCCCCCCCCCACTTCGGGACCCCCCCCCCCCTCCTCCCGCCCCCTCCAACTGTTCCTTTTTGGGCTGAAGCTCCCCTCTCTCGCACACTGCGTGTTATACTCTTAAATCGATCTCTTGTACAAATGCCTTCATGGAAAGACCTATTATGAACTGCTGAAGGGAAAGAAACCTAATCTACAGTACTTCCGAGTATTTGGATCCCTGTGCTATCCTACCAATGACTACGATGACGTTGGTAAACTCAAGGCGAAAGCAGATATAGGTATATTTGTTGGCTATGCACCCACCAAGAAGGCGTACCGAATCTACAACAAAAGAACGCGCATAAGATTCGGAAACGTTCATTGTGTATTTGCGTTAAACTTATGAAGGGTGTTGACCGTCTGTTTCAAACCAGTTCAAGACTCGCACCTCAAAACAAATGACTTCTGTGCCAAACTAGTACAAGATCTCGAACTTACTGTATACAGTCAGGACGAGCCGCTGCACTAGTAAAGACCCAGAACCACCTATTGTGTCCCTCTACAAAGAAACATGTAGACGATTTGTTTCAATGGTTGATGAGATGAGATTGTTCCGATTACCTCCGGTTGTTCTGATAACTCCAGGTTAATTGTCACGGGCACTCGAGATGCCAAATGGTTCACCTTCCAAACAGTCATATCAGAAGGAGGGCTCCTGCAGTTACTGAAAGACTCTTGCCTCATTCAAATACCTCTACCACGACAATAAGTGATTCTGATGTTGTGAAAACACTGTTCGATCATGTTGGGACAGTAATGTGTTTGACAACTATATTAATGCTCCTGAAAACCGATTCAGAAGCCTATGTATTCGCTTCCCCCAACTCTGTCAATATCGATGTTACTACCAACAACCAATTACCTCACGTGCCAAAGTGGACTCAAGCAACACCCTATCCGCTTGTTGAAAACATTCATTAGGGATATAAAGATCGACCTGTCTCTACCAGGAAAATAGCTAGAAAACCGACGCGATGTAGGGGTTTCTTTATCGAATTCTTAACTCCTGTTGAACAAAGACCTTAAAGCAAATCCTAGAGCACCGTTGCTGGATTGAGGCTATGCAGAAGAAATTATTGAGTTTGAACGTCTAGATGTATGGATACTGTGTACCCTGTCAAATAATATTCTCGCTCCTCCCTTCCGACAAATGGATTTTCCTCAGCACGCGCACGTTGGAGGAATATGGAAGACGTATTGAAGAACAAAGCTCGGGGTTAGTGGCGAATGGTTATGACAGGAAGCTTGGTATTTGATTTTGAAGAATCATTTGCTCCAAGTTGCTTTGTAGATTAGGAAGACGATCGGACTCTTCATTGCTCACGCAGGCGAGTATGAATATGGTCATCTTCCAGTATGGACGTGAAAACCAGCATTCCTCAACGGCGGAACTGAATGAAGTTGTCTATGTTAAGTCAACAAAGGACTTGTAGACGCACCCAGAGCTTCCATGAATTGTGTATGACTCCAAGATAAAGCTCTCTATGGGCTTAAAAAAGCTCCCGTGCCGTGTTATGACATGCTATCAGGTTCTATTCATAGTCAGGATTTACAAAAGGTGTGGGCGCCGATCCTACACTCTTACGAGGAGGAAGCTCCCCCCCCCCCCCCCCCCCCCCCCCCCCCTCAAACAGGCAAACATATTCTATGGTACAAATATAATGTAGAGATATTTCTTTGCTCTACCAACCCCAAAAGCCTTGAAAATTATTTGCATTTGAACATGAACTCCAATCCCCCCCCCCCCACAAACTAATTCGATTGATGGGACCAAAATGTCATTCTTTTTAGGATTGAAGTTACTCAAAATCCCAGAGGCATTTATCATCCAATCCAATAGGCTCAGGGGAAATCTTGAAAAGTTTGGGTTTTGACTCATGCACACCATTGACCACTCCAATGGACGGAGCGTACCAACCTTGATGAAGATAGGGAGGAAGGAAAGTAAATTGATATAACACGATTTCGTGGGTTTGGTGGCCTCCTCATATGTATCTTAGTGCATCTACGACTGACTAGTAAAAAACTATAATTGATGTTTGTTTGCGAGGCACGATACCAGCTAAGGCTATGTAAATGCACCTTAAGCTATAAAGGGATCTTCTCGATACTAAAATGGAACCATTAAAATGGGTCTTGGTATCGAAGGACTCGGCTTTTGTACTAAAAGCTTATGCAGATGCTGCTCTATGCAGGATTGTCATGAACAAGGAGAAGTACTTCTGGTCAGCTCAATTTCTTGACATCTGTGTTAGCTGCCGCCGCCATCCCAAAAAAAGCAGAAAAGTACTGCCATCTCCACCTACGGAAGCTGAATACATCGCCTGTCCTATAGGCCTCCTCCGCTGTGTCAAATCCTCTGGATGCGATATCAACTACAGCGGACTATGATTCTGCGTTTCAACTAAATTCGAGTATTGTGACAATCAAAGTGTATTGCTCAATGATTTTTGCGAATAGGTTCAAACACTCGCGCTCAAGAAACTGATATCCGTCACCACTTCATCAAAGAGCAGGTTGAAAGGCAAGTTGTTGAGTTATATTTCGTGGAGACAATTAAACTGGTCTGACATTTTTACGAGCATTTACCGATGAGTGGCTTCGCACCCACACTACTCCATGCTGGAGTAAACAAATGTCACCAGAGGACTCTGAAGGGGAACTACAGGATGAGTCTGTCTCCGAGTAACCAAGTGTTTCACAATTGTATCATGTATAACTTTATAAAAAAAAAAATTAAAAAAAAATTAAAAAAAAAATCATAGTGTAGTATGGCTTGCAGTTATTTCAGACTGTAACCGATCTTAACCAGAGACTAGTGTAAGTTTCAGTGATAATTTCTTTACAATAGATATAAGATGTTGTCAAAGCCACCGAACCCCCCATTTTCTCCGCCTAAACAAACAGTATTCCCCCCTCGCGCCCACCTCCCATGTTCGGGTTCACAATTCAACATTGACACGGGGTCATTGTTTGAGGGGTGGAGAATCAGATTTTATAACAGTTGTTTGCAGGTCAAAAGGACGTTACAGGTGCTGATTTATTACTGAAGATTGACTGACCAACGCTTACAAGTTCAAGACAGATTGCAGTATCATTCCGTTTGGGTTTCTAAAGGTCTTTGTTTCAATTGTCACTTGATTTTTGTGCTATTTCACTCACCGCATTACTTTGAGGGGAGATTGATACTTTTTAAGTCCATTCTAGATCAACAACCATTCCACAGTTTCATTACTTTGATCGGGGGAGAAAAAGGAAAATGTGACTTAAAACATAAACATGGGAAATACATCAGATTCGATTGATTTAAAATGCTAAGGTATATCATGCATGTGCTAAACATCTTTCGATTACCGTACGCACATGTGTAGGGGGAGCATAAGTGTAATTGATCAAAATGTTCAATTGGTACCAAAGTTTGTGTTTTACACAGTATCTTGATAATATGGACAAGATTAGAATCTTTTGTTGCATGTTAGTAAAAGTGATCTTATGGAATGTGAGGAAGGCGCTCGATGTTGTAACCACAGGGTTACATTCGTATGAATGCTCATGCCTGGTCTTCGGAACTGGCGCACCAACTGTTGAAGTGGATTTCCTAAATGTACTTGTACAAGTATGGATTGCACACAAGGTTCATATCTTTTGGATATATTTCAAAGCCATAATCAGCAGCATTCTGATTTAAACTTTCGTTTGTGCCTTACAAAATAATTTTATAAGCACCTCGATATGTTTTTCAAATCAATTTTTGCCACAGGCTCTACGGTACTTAATTGTATTAGAAGTAAACGATGATAAAGGAATATATACGGTCATAGTCAGCAGATAGTAACTGTACTGAGACTCATCTTTACATTCTATTAGTAGAAATATTATAGTGTGTTTTGTTTTGTAAATTCTTGTTTCTAGAGATAAAACAGCGACATTTAGGGTATTGATATTGGTATTAGAGGAACTAGCTTGTCCACGTGCCGGGAAAACCTTGACAAGAAGGTTTTCTTTTAATGAATCTCTCTGTCAACAGTGCAGTATTCCTTACTGTCATCATTGATCCTCACGGAATCGAGGTTAATGATAACCGACAGATTGAGTATCGTCTCCCTACGCCGCCGTATATAGACCCCCCTAGAGATGTGATATACCCCAAAACTTTGTGGTTAACAAAATGTTTTTCTAGAACACATTAAGTGGATTTTACATAACAAAATGTATTTGTTGGTGATAAATTGTTTATCCTAGCGCGAATGGACGCTAAAGTATCGATGCAAGACATGCTAATATCCTATACTACATATCTGAAGAGTAATCATAAAGTTTACATACAAAGCTTCCGCACAATCTCTGAAATCAATGTCTTCTTCAAATGCTAGTACGTTTTTTATAGAGAAGTGAGAAAGACATATCAAAGTTTCATATTCCAATAGATATGAGCATGTGAGACTAAAGATAGCGTTATGGCAAAGTCAAAGAGGAAGAAGATCACAAAGTAATTCGGAGAAGTTAAAGCTTAAACAAGTCAAAGATCAAGGATCAAGTCATCACATCATAGTTCTGATGAAATCTATGATCACGGTGTTTGTTAAAGATTGATTACCAAAGCGCAACAGTGAAGTACCTATCAAAACGAGATAAGAGACAAGCAACGAGTGAGCTTTCAAACAACTCCTCATGACCTATCTAGGGGGTGATTGTTTGGAGAATAAATGGACGGACTAAGAAGCTTCGTGTCTCACTCGAACGATAAGACAAAGGTCTAGCTTGTTAGTTGATAATTTAATTAATGTTTATTAATGTAATTGGGTAACAAAGAAAAGTCTTAAAAGCCCTCCAAAAGAATAGATAGAATGGGCCAACACCTTTTAGTTTTAAATAAATACACCTAGTATAGTCAAAATTAGGTTAGACATTTTTTAGACGCTTTAATTTAGCTAGTCAGTATTGGGAGGGTTTTCTTAGCCACCACAAGGTTTTCTTTCAATCATCAATAAAGTTCTTAATTTTCTGCATCTTGATTCTACACTTCATTGTTATGGTTTGTATGAATGATCATGGAACCTACAATCAGTTCAGGCCTCGCACCTCAACACTAGGAAAAACAAGATCCGGAGGTCGGGGAGGATGAAACAAATAAGTAGCCATATTATTGAATGATGAGGAGAAAAAGGGAAAGATGTTTATCTAGTGTGTGTGATAGGAGAGAGAAAAACACACACACACACCTTATGTGAAATGTTACAAATGAATCCTCTCCCCTCCTATGGAAGTATAGGAGGGGGTATTTATAGTCTTTGTGTCGGTTTCCTAACTATCATAATGTTGACTAGTCAACACATATTATGTTCTAGTCAAACACAGTATATTGTCCTTGGTGTTCGGTGTTTTAACAATCTATAATGTTGATAGTCAAACAATTTATTGTCTAGTCAACACATTTATTGTCCTAGTTCATAACCGACACGACTTAATGTAATTCCGTTTTAGTCAACATATTTTAATGCTAACAATCTTCCCCCAATATGTGGACACAAACGGAATTACTTACAATGTTACTAACAAGTACAAATACAATTAAATAAGTTTTTTAAAGTTGTTCCAAAAGTGAAGTTGTCTTGAGTGTGAGTACTCTTGGTCTGAATTGTATTATAGCTTGGATCTTCATTGTCTTAACTTGTTCTGGACCATTGTTGTAAGCTGATTTAGATTAACTTCCCCAATTCATTGCAGCATGTCTTGAAAAGCTTTCTTCATTGACTCCTTTTGGCGATTGTTCTGAATCAGCTTCCCCCCATAACAACATCCTATCTTGGCAGATTCTGAAACATTTGATGTAGCCTGAAACATCTTTACTTGTCATCAAAAGTGCCCAGTGGAATTTTGTAGAAGTCAAACCACACCAAACGACCAACTGTTTCACGCTCCGCGCCATAGGGCTTGCGTGAATATTCGTTCGTGGGTGCTGCGGAGAAAATCAGCATCTGTTTCTTCTCATGTTTGTAGAATACTTCACAAAACCAGTCTTAGTGTGAAGTTGTTATACATATTCCCATTTGGAAGTGGACCATGGTAACATCAAAGTCAATTAAGTCCCGGATGTACACATTTAACCCCATGATGGTTGCGAACTCTCGGCAAGCATCATTGTCGTGTTCGTTCATATACTCGAGAAGTTCCTTGTCATAAGCATCAAATTTTGATATCAAAAGAATCATTAACCTCCCCCCCCCCCCCTTTTGACTCAGAAACCGTTAAAGGAGATGAAGCAAGAATCAAGAAACAATTGGTATATCTCTCGCGTCTTGTGGAAAGAATGTCATCGAAGAACTTTGAATGATTTTGCTTAGATTGTGAAGTATACTTTGTTTGAATTGCAAAAAAAATACATCGTGAGAAGTGCTGATTACATCTCAACTTTAAACTCTCTGGCTAACTTACCAACCTCGTATTCTGTAGGCTATTGTCGTGATCACATGGGGAAGTAAACCCGATATATCAAACTTGAAACTGAAGTAAAATCCCCCAAATTTGTTACTTAATCTTGCACTGTTGTTGATTGAAGAACGGTGTAGAAGAAAATCTCTAAGTAGTACCTTTACCCCACCTCAACATCAAAAGTATAAGAAGTACAAACACTCTTGAAATTTATCCACATCGACATCTGCGTGTGACACTGAGTACTACAACGTAACTCCTTTAAGTGATAGTTATCCAGGTCTTCATCCAACCACCCCTTGACTTCTGGAAACTAGATAATCCAAGTCTTAATCATAATTGTATACGTTCAAGCAAGTCATCAATCGATAGAAAATAGAAGAAAGTCTCGATGATGAAATAAGTAGACGCCTTCGTGAAACCCACTTCAATGTCAAATAAGGGATACCAAATCAACTTCGTGATCACTTGTCATCGCATTTTATTATTTTTTCTACACCCTTATATTTAGCTCCCCCCCCCCGCCCCGCCCGAATCCTTAACGTTGTCGTTTTGTGAATCTTTTAAGGAGTGTTTTAGCAAGTAAGTGTTGTGTTTGCTTGGTGTTTATTATTTTATTTGTCTGTGATACTACAAATCAGCAAAACAACTCATACGATCGATCTGTGCTTCTGGACCAATTGTGGATCCCTAGATCATTCCATGGATGAAATCACAAGATCAATGGCAATGAAAGATTAAAACATTAAAAAATCTTTGATTGAAGAAAAAACAAGTGTTGCTACAAAAAAACCCTTAAGATGAAAAATAATAATTGAGTAGTAAATTTATCTCTAAATGTCTATCTCATGTTAGCCTATTTTGACTAAAATAGTGTATTTTACTAAACGGTTTTTCTGCCATTCTAGGCTTTGTTGGGCTTTTCAGGCTTTTTCTTTGTCAGCCCAATTACATTCAATAAACATTATTTTAACCAACTAACGAGCTAGACTTTTGTCTTGTATCTTCGAGTGACCGAAGCTTCTTTGTTCGGGTCCATTTATGTGATCCTAACATAGAAGCTATCCTGACACTTTGACACCTAAATTAGCCAAGCTGGCAATCCCTTGCTCTCCTATTGGAGGATGTGACGTGCACTCGAATCAAGGGTGTGATTCCTAGGAATTTTGAGGGGTTTTAGTTGGATGGATGAGATTATGAGATTAAAGATGGAGGGAGGTCTCAACAAGGCACCTAAAGGTTCACTTCTTCCTAGAAAATAGTGAGGCAAATCAGACACAAAAGATCATCTAGAGTAGTATTAGTTTTAGGAGTAGTGTACCTAAGAGTAGCTTATTGTATTTCAGCTTATTTTATTGTATTCCCTTTTAAATCTTGTAGTACTTTTGATATCATAAATTCCAGTTTCCTTTTAAATTTTGTTTTAAAGTTCTAGTTTTATTTATTATGTGAATTTATTAAAATATGTTTTAAGAAATGATTAATAATGCCGCCCTAAGCTGCATTCCCTAATAAGGCTAGACCGCTCCCCTAATCCAGTTAAGCTCTCTAGGCTTAATGAATGAGGCTAAATCCACTCCTTAAAACAGTCATTTACCTATGCTTATAATGGAGTTTAGCTTTTATTGGATGATAAGCCAGAAAGGGATGGGCTTATTGGACCTTACTAGTTGTCTCCGAAAGGGAAGGGCTTATTGGACCTTACTAGCTTGTGCAAACAATCCTTGTTTTGTGCAAAGGATTAAAGTAAGTTTTCTATTCCACATTTTAGCTTATTTACTATATTTGCTGGTTTGTACTGCTTATTTTCTGCTTTTTATTGCTTATTGGGCCTCGTTTATGCTTTCTAGATGTAGTTTTTAGCTTACGAGTAATTTGAATGTGTTTTCTTAAAAACTGCCTTTTATTGCTTAAAACTGCTTATGCTGGTTTGCTTATTACCTGTGCTTATTTCTATGATCTTAATGCTTAATTGTCCCCATTTCAGCTTAAGCATAATCTGTTTTCACTTTTTGAATCACTTTACAATCTGTTCTAGCCTAAAAGTTGGATCTAAAAACTTAAAGGGGTGTTTGGATCAAACAGTATTAACACAAGTTAATACTGTTTTGCCCATTTTGTTTTCAAAACTGACTTTTGATTCATCATAAATCTGTATTAGATCAAGTTTAACAAGTTTTGAATGAGTTTCATTGAGATTTATGTTTTCAAAAGTTTTGAATGAGTTTCATTGAGAATTTGCAAAATAAAAATGGAAAGTTGTTGGGAGTACTAAGAGGACTCGAACCCGAGACCTCAACCATAACTCACCAACACCTTAACTATTGCGCCCTGGGGTCTTTTCTGTTAGACCCTTGGGCCCAATTGGTTATAAGTGGGTTTTCAGTTTTATGCTTACAGCCTATTTAGCTTATTTTACCACCTTATTTCCACTGCTTATTTCTAGTTCTTATTTTTCCTAGAATCTACATAAGTCAAAGTATTTTTTAGTATTTTTCCAGAACTTTAATAATTAGTTTACTATTTTTAATAATTAATTTAGTTTAAAATAGTTTTTAATTCATAAAAATAAAATAAAAGTCAAAAAAATATAATTCTTTTTTTCTAAAAATTATTTTTAATCACTTAATACTTTTAGATTTGAAAATTTCATTTTTAGGGTTAAAATTTGATAATTTAGTTTTTAGTCACGTTTTTAGATTCCCGTTATCGTTTTCGTGCTTTATCTTAATTGCTTTAGTTTTTAGTTGCCTTTACTTGCATTTGCGCTATATTTGTAGAAATAGAATCCAAACCCAAATCTTTTATGATAATCAAGCTCGATTCCCGACATAAACGTGAATTTCCATTCACCTCTCACCGAGGAGAACGACACCCGTGTTGATTACTAATTATTCTTTTCTAAGGATAATTTGTATGATATTTTGCTTACGTATATGTATTTTTATTATATATATATATATATATATATATATATATATATAAATATATAATATTGAGGGTTATTTGTTTGATACGTATTTAGATGAACATCAGTAATCGCCTATGCATCATGACAATTGAAGATCCATGAGAAGAATTATACAACACACGACCTAGAATTAGGAGCAGTAGTATTTGCCCTTAAGACTTGGAGGCATTACTTGTACGGAACGAAGAGTGTCATCTATACGGATCATAAGAGTCTTCAATACATATTCGATCAGAAGGAGTTAAATATGCGCCAACGAAGATGGATTGAATTGTTTAGTGATTTCGACAGTGAGATTCATTACCATCCGAGACAGGCGAATGTAGTGGCTGATGCATTATGTAGAATGGAGAGAGTGAAACCAAGATGAGTACACGCAATGTCCATGACTATTAGTCAAGTGTTAAGGACAAGATATTGGTTGCTCCAGGTGAGGCGTCCAAGGTAGAGAACGCGACAGCAGAAATGTTGCGTGGCCTGGACCAACTAATGGAAATGAAGGAAGATGGAGGTATGTATTTTATATGGGTTCTATTTCACTTGTACGTGTTCGTTTGACTGTTATTCTGATTATATGGTTCTTTGTACTTTCTTTCGCCTTCAAGCATTAGATTGTGTTAGAGTTCTTATGGTATTTTGCAATCCCCTCTGGGTATTACGATTTCCTTTGTTGAGTTACATATTTTATATTGAGGACGAACTATAGAAATCCTATTGAATTATATCTTCATG
>BQNB010090773.1:0-27057 GCA_026074375.1 Tanacetum coccineum | reverse complement strand
GCTTTTGACCTTTTCCCTTGGTTAAGGGCATTTGGTTAAGATTTGCATTTGAGTTATTTTAAGTGTATACTATCAGCGAATCACAGGTTGTCAAGACACACGAAGAAGTACGTCAGGAAGTGCTCAGTTCCTTGGAGATAAATTAGTCAGCTGGTCATCATAGAAACAGAAGAGCACTACAATATCAACTACTGAGGTTGAATACATTTCCATGTCTGGATACTATGCTCAGATACTATGGATGAGGTCACAGCTTACAGACTACAGTTTTGCCTTCAATAAGATTCCCCTGTATTGTGATAATCGCAGTGCTATTGCTCTCTGCTGCAACAATGTCCAGCACTCCCGGTCCAAGCACATTGACATACGTCATTATTTCATTCGAGAGCAGGTTGAGAAAGGCGTGGTTAAATTGTACTTCATGACGATGAATTATCAGCTTGCGGACATATTCACCAAGGCATTACCAAGAGAGCGGTTTTGAATTTCTACTCCCGCGGCTTGGTATGAAGAGTATGTCTCCGAAAACCCTTAAACGTCTTCAGGAAGGATAAGAGGAGTAAGGAATGGTCTTCATATATCCTATGTATATTTGTATATATTTAAACACAAAAACAAAATACAAAAATACAAAACCTATAAAAACCATAAAAATCAAAAAATAGAAAATACCAAAAATACTTTTCCAGACATGTCTTCTGTAAATCGATAACATTTACGGACCTAGAAATGTCATTCAATAATGACAAGGGTCTTTAAATGAAGTTCGAGCAGAAGTTCAAACTGTTTTAAAACATGTCTTCATGGCTTGCAGTTATTTCCGACTGCAACCCACTTTTCAATCTGAGGAAAGCATGTCGCCAAAAAGATAGTTGTTCCTAGCAATGGGTAATTAATTTTTCCCGAGCACGAATTACTTAATATCTGTGCATCCAAGGATTAATGTATGTTTCAGTGTGTTTTTCCTCTTTTGGAAGAGAAGTCTTCCTTTTATAACCAAATAATTTTCTTCTTAATTTGTGTGTGTTAATCACGGTGGTACAGTGTTGTTGGAAATTCATCAATTCAGACTTTCAAAACAAACTTTTCAACTCAAACAACGACTACGGCTATTTCAATAGAAAACGGGTCACTGTTTAAGGGGGAGAGTGAATTCAAGTTTATGGCATCAAACGGGTTTCTAGATCACATCATACAATTAATGGAAAAGGTTTTTGTATTTGAAAGTGGTTATAAGTTGAGGGAGAGTTAATGTAGTTTAACTCAAAGGGCCATCTTTGTCTCTTGTTATAAACTTTAGGGACTTAAGTGCAATGTGCTAAATGTTTCTTTGCTTTATTAAACCATAGGGACCGTTTGTGTAAATTTCGTATCTTATCTTAACTCTTAAAATACTTAAAACTAAAAATAAATGTAGTTAGAAACCTTAGGGGCTGAAACTGCCAAATCCCAAACTAAGGGTTTAAAAGGGTAGCGGTTTGGTCGTTTGGTCAAACCCATAAACTTTTAGTCAAATATAAAAACACATACATACTCTCACGCAAACCGCCACCTAGTCGCCATCCTTGATTCACGATTTTTGTTAGATTTCTTGCTAAGGTAACTCGAAAACTTTGTTTATTAGTGTTAGATGATGCCTTAGGTGAAATTATACGATCCAAAACACATTTAAAATAGCTTCAATCACTAGGTTCAACCAAGTTTATTTTCGAATCTTTAAATGATATAGATATGTGTTAATTGGTGATTAGGATGGGTACGCATAGGTGTAGAGAACACTCGATCAGTGCTAGATTAGGTTATATCTATCACAATTTGATGCCATGATCTAGGTTAAGTTCGTTTTTCAATCGAAATGCCATAGAGTGTTTAGATTAGTGTTTTTATTGCTCGGATATGTTGTTTAGGAGTAGATAATGTTAGTTTGATGTCCAAGTTTGATCCCAAATATCTTGATAGTCCAATATGATGATTTTCGAGTATATGTTGACTTTTAATAGTCAAATGTTGTTGTTTGTAGTAGTTAAGTATGTATGTGTTCATGGAATCACTTAGGAATGTGTTGGAACCCACATATGCATGTCTTGTAGTGCGTTAAATGGTAGTCAAATGCATTTGTGTTTTTTTGTAAATGATAGCGGTTTGCTTTGGATGCTCTTGATAGCAGTTTGATTAAAAATGCTTGATAGCGGTTTGCTTTGGATATTCTTGATAGCGGTTTGATGAAATATTCTAGATAGCGGTTTGGTTAGGTTGCCTGATAGCGGTTTGACATGTTTTGCTTGATTGCGGTTTGTTATGTTTTGCCTGATAGCGACTTGATATAATTAATATACTTTAAGTTATGCAGGCAAACCGCTACGAGGTAACGGTTTGATGAAGATTATCTTTATTATTAAAATAATCCAATCGCTATTTCGAATTTTTCGTAACTAGCAGCGGTTTGATTAAAATGAATATGATATTCGTAGCTGTTTGGTCATAGCAGTTTGATTAAAATGAATATAATATTCATAGCTATTTAGTCATAGCGGTATGATTAAAAATGAAAATAATATTCGTAGCCATTTGGTCATAGTGGTTTGATTAAAATGAATATAATATTCGTAGCTGCTTGGTCATAGCGGTTTGATTAAAATAAATATAATAATCGTAGCGGTAGCGGTTTGATGAAGATTATTTTTATTATTAAAATAATCCAAACTACTATTTCAAATTTTTCATAATTGGTAGCGATTTGATTAAATTGAATATAATATTTGTAGCTGTTTGGTCATAGCGGTTTGATTACAAATGAATATAATATTCGTAGCTTTTTTGTCATAGCGGTTTGATTAAAATAAATATTTAATCCGTAGCTGTTTGGCCGTGGCGGTTTGATTATTCCGCTACACAGTGGTTTGATCATTTCCTTTCACAGCGGTTTGATTAACTCTCCTCACAGCGGTTTAGTGTCTAGGGGGTAGCGGTTTGGGCCAGAATCTCAAAGTTTTGGCCCATTAGTCCTAATACCCTCTCAAAGCCCAATCCAAAGGCACAATTACCTCGTTAACACCCATCCGAGACTTGTTAACTTGTATGTATTCATCGAATATCCTTGACCAACGTCAACTTAATCTCACCATAATCAATCTAAGCTTGTCAATGGTCTCATCTAACATCAAAATATATGTTCTGTCTGCCTGTCTTTGTTGATATCCTTGTGCAGACAAAATGGCTGATGGGAATGTTCCTGCTCCTGTTCCCACAAGATCAGATGATCAAATACTTCCATTTGCTGCATGGATGCCTATTGGAAAGAGCAACCATATTTTGGATCTTCAAAAGAAGCAAAAGAATCCAATCTTTCAAATCTCTATGGATATTCTACAAAACACAAACTTATTCAGGGCATTCACTGCTTCTGCCTCGGTTCTAGCCATCTACATTCAACAATTATGGAACACGCTTACATATGTGGAAAAAGCTGGGACTTACCGATTTTAGCTGGATGAAAACTGGTTCATACTGGATACAAATCTTCTGAGAGAAGCTTTAGAGATAACCCTCATTGATCAAGCACCCGTTTGTGTCACCTCCTTTGGGTGATGCAATTATAGACTTCGTGAATGAGCTGGGTTATCCCGAGGTGATTCACTTTGTGTCAAGTATGGCGGTGAATCACCTGTATCAGCCCTGGAGAGCAATATTGTCTATGGTCAACCAATGTCTCACATGCAAGTCTTTTGGGCATGATAGGCCCAGATATCCAATTCTTCATATGCTTTGGGGAATTATTACAAGTACTAATGTTCACTATGTTGAACTTAAGTGGGAAGAGTTTGTACAAGCTATGCAGACTTTTCTTACTGCTAAGGCCAATCTGGGCAGTCCCACTAAGAAGGGCAGGAAAGACAAGCCTCACGTTATTCCTTATTGTAGATTCACGAAGCTTATTATCTGTCACTTGGGAAGAATTCACAATATTCACCAAAGATCAGCATCTCCGTTTCATCTTGCTGAAGAAGACCTCGGACTTGGTAATCTCAAATTCGTTTCCAAAGGCGAATTCGATGAAGTCTTTGGAATGCCAATTCCCAATGATCTGATATCGAACAATATCAGGAATGCACCATACTACAATGCTTATTTGGAAATGGTCGCAAAGCATGATCAAAAAGTTGCAGCCGAAAAGGAAGGAAAGAAGAAGACTGCAAGTGCCAAGCAACCCCAGTCAAAGTTTGCTACAGGGAAGTCAAGCAAACCGGCACCTGCATCAAAACCTAATCCTACCAAGGAAAAACCATCCAAGCCCTCTACGACTAAGCCACCCAAGCCGAAGCCTACTAAAGAGAAGTCAACCAAAGCTACAACCCTTCAAAAGGCCGACAAGGGTAAAGTTACAAAAGTTCGTAACGTCAAGAGTTCGTTCCAGCTGGTTGATGACCCTGATGAAGAACCAACTCAACCTGAACTTGAACCCGAACATCAAGGTGATGGTGAAGAATATGATGTCGAACGAGCTATTCAGATGAGTCTGGAATCGTTTTAGGCAGAGGGTCATGCACATGTTAGAGGTGTGGCGATTTAAGAACCTGTTGCAGAGGCCACCCGACCACTCCTTGTAGTTGAAGGTAAAAGTAAAGCTATTGTTACTGAGGAACAAGCTGCACATTCACTGTTATCCCTGCACACGCCAAAAAGGAGAAGTACCACTAACTAGTTCATATTCCAGAGGCGGACTCCAGCTACTGAAGAAGCGTCAACTGGAACCTCTGCATAACCACAGGATGACACATCCACCAATATTGTTCGTAACTCTTCGTCTCTTGCAGATGCTGAAACAGGTGCTGAATCAAATAAGACTAATAGTGGAGGTGATACTGAGATATTTCAGATTACTGAAGAACTAGGAGAAGATGTGGATACACAGGTGAATCTCGAGGAAAAGACTGCTAAACTTGATCAAGACCAGGCTGGAATAGACCCTGGTAAAACTCACGAGTCTCGACCTCCACCAGAGCAGGTATTCATGGATGAAGATCAGGCTGGACCAGACCCTGGAGAAAGCGGTGTGGCTCTTGTTAGACCAGACCCTGAGCCCACGCACGACTAGTTCATGACAACTTTGTACCTTAAGGTTCAAGAAAGTTTGAAGTTTCCGGGTGATGAACATGCCATCCTAGAGGATCCACTAAGTTCAATCGGGACTCTCTATTCGATGAAGAATTTGGAAGATGCATACACTATTGGGGATCAGTTCATAAATGACAAATCTACTGAAGATGAACCGAGAAAACTCAATATAGAAGCAAAAGTGGTCTCCATGGTCAGTGTTCTAATTTATCAAGCGTCTTCCTCAGTTTCTCCACTGTCCATAGTTATTGATCTTTTACCTCCTAAACCCACACCATCTACCACTCAAGCACCAGTCTTTACAGCAACAACATCGACTACAACAACAACCCGTCCACTTCCACCTCTACCACAACAACAAAGCACAACAGATTCAGAATTAGTTGCGCGTGTCATAGCACTTTAGCAGAAATTTGCTGCTCTTGAGCAAAAGAGCAAGAATATTGATAACACGACTTAGAATCTCGGATCTAGGGTCTTCACTTTGGAGCTAAGGGATCTGCCTCATAAGATTGATGAAGTTGTCCGTGAAAATGTCAAAGAGGCGGTACAAATAGCTCTACAAGCTCCCCTTAGAGATCGCTTCAGAGACTTGCCCGAAGCTGACATGAAAGAAATGCTTCACCAAAGGATGTTTGAAACTGGATCATACAAATCACTTCCTGAACACATCACTCTCTATGAAGCTCTTGAGGCATCTATGGAGCGGGCACAGAGGGAAGAATTCTTTACTAAACAGGATAAGTCTCACAAGAGACAACGTGATGATCAAGACCCTCCTGTTCCTCCACCAGATTCTGATCCCAGCAAAAAGAAGCTACACGACTCTGGCGCGTCAGGCTCATCACAGTCCCTAGCTCCACATTTATCGACCTAGAAGAAGTCTGACACTAGAGACACTCCTTCAAGCTCCTCCAAGCAACAATCCGGTCATCATTCTGAGCAACCATTTGAAGACATACCATTGCCAGATACTATCAATATATCTGATTCAGAGGATATTGATTCTTTCCATCTTCCAAAGATCAAGCCGAGGTCAGAATGGTGAAAGCCTATTCCAAAGGAGGACATACCTGAAACTCCAAAACCTGCTTGGGTCATTCCTACGTCCCACATTCTCGATGTTGCGAATAACTGGGCCAATGCTTTATCTACCACGTATCAAGCTCCGGCAGAAAACTCTTTACTTGAGAAGACTGGGGATATGCGGACGTTTATGAACTGGTATTGCCAAAAGATGGGAAAGACCGAGCTTACTCAAGCAGACTTTGAAGGCCAAGCTTATGAATTCGTTAAAGCTTTCTACCCAGACGTCATTCAACTTCAGTTCCAGATGGAAGAGTGTCATAAGATGCTTACAAATCATATTAACTGGGCTAATCCAGAAGGTGATCAAGTCAGGATTGATATTAGCAGTCCTCTACCTCTCAGTAGTCCATTAGGTCATGTCATTATTCAAACTCAATTCTTTTTCAATAATGACTTGGATTATTTGCGATATGGCAATAAGGGAAGCAGACAGGCTTTGTCAATTTCCAAGATGAAGGTTGCTCGTTATCCTGACTTTGGACTTGAACTACTCGTACCTAAGCATGTGTGGATCAATGATGTCTGCACCTATGACATAAGTGCCTCTTATGGTATATCTTATTGGTGGTTTAATCGTCAAAAATTCTAAATTGACCGACACACTGCTGACTCAAGCCGCAAGGTAGTCAGAACTCGCATGCGTATACTAAGTGTTGTTAGAATAAAAGCCTACTCTCGCTACAGGTACGACTGCTTGAAAGAGATCACACTGCGCATAGCTAATTATCAAGAATACACGATTGCAGAAAAGGACTTCAAAAACTTGTATCCCAGTAACTTTGAAGACCTGAGTCTGCTGCTTCTACAAGGTCATCTTAATCATCTTTCTGGCTCAGACAAACGTATGCTTTCTACTGCTGTTAATCTGTGGACACGCAACTTAGTGATTCGACAGCGGGTTAAAGATCTCCAACTCGGCATTGAGAGCTACCAGAAACAGTTGAATCTCACTAAACCAGGATGGGATGCAAAAGGCTACGAGTACAAGCATGACTATACAATCATTGAGTCGTCTCGTGCAATTGTGTTCCCTGTCAGTAACAATGAACAGAAGATAATGAGGTTCAATGAGATTTACAAATTCAGTGATGGTACATTGACAAATATTTTGGAAGCACTAGATTATAAAGTTAAGGAGTACAAGGTAAATCGGCTCAATCCGGGTATGAACATGCGGTTTTGGACTGATAAGGATGTGTCAAGGAGCAAGGAATTTATACATGCCATTAAACGGAGACTCAAGACTAGAAGGATCTTCCGAAACTTGGAATGCTTTGTTGGTGGTCGCGTACGTGACATTGACTACAGACTCCTTTAGAGAACCGAATGAGCACATCATCTCTGCATTCAGGTCAATATCTTTTGTGGTGTATATATTGTATCTTGTACATTGAAGTGTAGTATTGTATTTAGTGTTATGTGTCAGTGTATGAATTTTTCATTAAATTTAAAATCCTTCAAACCTATCATACCTAACACTAACAGAATCCCTCATTTATTCAGGGGGAGCATTAATATGTTACTCATTCGGCTTGTGAATAATCAGCACATTTTTCTCCTAGTTTTCTAACTTATTCAAATCCATTGGTATCCAAAATATCAACGGGCTTGAAATTTTTAATAAGGAGAGAAAATGTGATTTAAATATGAAAACTGATAAAAATGTGTGATTTTGTAGACTCTTGTGTATACTCCACCCTCCTTGTGCTAAACAGTTTTGTTTAATCAATGCACACGTTGAGGGGGAGCATTTTTGAAAATTCAAAAACAATCGAGGTACTAAAAGCTTTGATATTTATATCACAAGTACCTGATTGAGTTTTTTAATTGGTTTTATGGCAAGGTGAACTGTACCAAAAAGACCGACCATGTATTTAATTTTATCAGAGTTATAAGGTTGGTAAGGTTAGGTATTAGTTCCTATGATCCAGCCAGAACCAGAGGGATCTACCCAGGGACAATCCACTAGTTAGTGTAGAAGTCCTTAGGTGTGATATAAAAAATAGTAAAAGTGAGAATAAAGGAATAGTGTCGACTGAGATGGAGCTAGAACTGGAACAAACCCAACAAGGTTCTAGTCATGAAGTCTCGGTAAGCACTGAAGGGGTTGAAGAATAAAAAATAATTGTAAGGATAAAGGGTGTAAAGAAAGAATCCCTTCATACACTTAGGCAGAAATCGGGTCAATACATCTGCTGTCAGAATCATAATGATGATTGCTGACATTAAAGACTGACATCATGGACCCAGTGATGCAATGCACAACCCCCCTAGCCACTCAGAATCTCTCAAAAGATTTTTGTTTCACTTCTCACGAATACTAAACACATTATCTATTAACTTTCTCACTCTGAGTTAGTTGATATTGAAAAGGTGACAGTCCGCTCCAGTCTCTGATCACTAAAACTAAAACGCACAATTAAGTCTAGAGCCAAGAGATCATCAATTAATCTCATTAGGACACTATTCCATGTTTACTTGTGATTCACACAATGTGAATACAAGGATTATCATAAGAGTCCTGCGCATTATCCTTGTGGTTTTGCCAGAACATCCGAGTGACACTTATGTGTTCACAGTGAAGATGGAAATCTTGCTTGAGCCAATATCAAACAAGCTCATGGTAGGTGACTTGTGAGATCCTTAATGGGTCAAACTTTTGTGTCCCTAGATATCGAATTGGTCAGATTATAACTAACGATGTAATGAAATTTGGATAAAAGCTGAACACACGGTCGGAGGTGTCACAAAAACATTTTCTCAAGGACAACTCGATAAATTTTCAAATCACTTTTCCCTCCTCAATCAGTTAAGTATGAGAACTAATTGATTCACGTTATCGTGTCTGGCTTAAGACGTTCGAACAAAAACAGCAATAAGCGATTCTGATGTTATTATCATTGGAAGATCTGACACTTATACGGAAATCCTGTCAAAGAAATTCTTCTTAAATGATCTTTCCTACGCTATCATAGAAAGTCGGTCTTCAAAGATCTGAGGTTTATCCAACCAAACTCAGGAGAATAACAAAGCCATAATTCGTCCCACAAGCTTTATGCAACTAGTTGATTATAGTCAAGAAAGATGGAGAGGAGACTCCTCGTTCCAGTGGAGTCTATTTTGTCATAACCGCATCTTCATACTCAACCGATACATCTAAAGAACTCATGAAAGCTCAAGTATATGTTTCAAAGCTTCTGTAACTCTGATATCAAAGTCCTCTCGAAGTGATCAAGTATTAAAGTTAAAGGAACTCTAAGTACGATGAATAATCAAGCTTTTACCATCAAGAAAGGTATGAGCATGCCGATCCAATTGTTACAAGCACAAGACAATGAACGACCACAAGTTGATGATCAGAGATTAGATTTGGCTGATGATCTTAAAAAAGCTCAAGATCACATATCACTTTCAATCACAAGCCACATGACAAAACAGCACTAACATCAATCACAAGATATCACATGAAGAATCAAAGACTAAACAGCTGAACACAAGATCAATCATAAGATTACTGAGCTTAAGTTAGTATTTTCTGGGGTGGCCTCCCTTAGGGGGAGATTATTAGATATCAGAAAAACACTCGGTCACCCCGTGTATTTTATCGTTTAGTATAGCTTGTAGCTAATCGTTTAATATATAACATTCGGTAACGGGTCGGGTATTAAACCCAACGTGTAAGCCCACTACCAAGGCCATTAGGCCGATTTTGTAAGCCACTATATAAGCCTCTTCCATGCCTTGGAAGAGTGTTAGTCAGTTCAATTAACAATTCACTTTCTCTCACTAAAAAGCTTATCTCTCAAACTTTCCTCTCCTTAACATACTAATCCATCTATCTTCCATTTGGTATGATTTCCAATATCCTTACATCAGGAATGGTTGGACTTCATTCATATCATTTTTACTTTTTTTTGCTTATAGAAATCTGAGTAACCAATTCACGTGTGAACCGTCTGTGGGAGGGAATTGTTAGCCTTACTTTTTGTAAAGTTGGCGTCTACACGTAACTGGGACTAGCTAGGAGACACACTGACAGACCAGGGTTATTATTTATATTTGGTATATTACTTTAGTATAGGGCTATAAATACCACCCTATTCCTCTCGTGGGGGTTAGTAGGATATTCATTTGAGTTTTCCTCTTTTCTCTTTCTAATCTAATAAATTACAAGTTTTTCTTTCATCCCTCTCTCTACTTTCTCTCACTAGAAAACTACAATGTTTCATCTTTGGTTTGATCAATCCCGACCCCCCGAATAGGTGAATCACTAGTCCTTCAAAATTGACATATCATAAAAGCCAACTTTTTAATAAATTGTGATCAATTTTCGAATATCTGAATACATATATGTTTTGAACACCCACAACCTAAATCAAAAAAATCCTATAAAGTAAGTTGAATATTTTGTATAAAAATAATAAGATTACATAACATGCATATAAAGATGAGATGTGCTAACATATATGAAAAAAAGAAAACTTACTTTATGAATTTGTTGTAGGATTAGCCAAATAAACGATTGTTACGAATATTTAATACACGTGTCTCTTAGTTTTTAGACTTTGGTAATTACTTATATCAAAGGTTATATGTATATTTTTTTATTAATTTTATGAATATAAGTATAGGGTGGTTCGGTTTTTCGGTTTGGGTCTTCATATAAAACCAAAAACCGAACAAGAAATTTCGGTTTTAAAACCCATACGGCATCAGCGGTTTTAGAGTTAGTTTGGTTTTTTGGGAGATTTATTTGGTTTTCTGGTTTTCAGTTTGATTTTTGGGTTTTGTTGCTCACCTTACTTAACTGGTTAAAATTGACTCAAATTCGTTTCTAATTATTTTTTTCTTCAAGAAAATACGTGTTTAAATTGAAAAAAAAGTTAGAAAAATGATTGGGTAATTAAACCTATAGGGATTCAATTCTGATTGTTCAATAGGATATACGATTAAGTATAAAAATCAATAAAAGTGTCTAATATTTAAGTGTAAGTTTAGTAGCATTCACAATTTCAAATAAGTTAGGAAATACTCCATGGACTTTATGATAAGAAAAACGTGGTATTATTTAATTATTATTGTTAATTTTCTTTTTTCTTTTTATAAAACATTACGTTTATTAGAAATTCATGATATTTACAAGAAATTAGTGGAAAGCTAAGGTACTATGTGAATCCTTACTCCTTTAGCTATAAGCAGATCCTACTAAAAATGTGAACAACAACACGTGCCTCAATGTCTTGAGCCACGAAGAACTTTCGGGTCCACTCCAGTAAGGTCACTGCATCCATCTCAAGTTCTCAAAAAGAAGAGAATGAGAAGTGGAGAAAACCGTATCCAATATATGCGCACTTAGCCTTATACTTGACGTGTGATAACCGGCGATTTTTCCTAGGTCATTGCATTTTAAAATACCATGACTACATATCTACATACTACGATTTCATCAAAATTTATGACAAAAGCTCACAGTTGACTTTTGTTAACTTCTATTTTCGCTAAACAGTTACGGTTTAACCGACAGTCAAATATCAAATTTCTATATGAAGGAATCACTTTTGATTCAAATGTCTATTTTCTAGACGACTACAGTCGCATACAATCACTAACCGGGAATCTTTTCCGCGCACAGCGAAAAACGTCACGCAACGCGTACCGACACGACAATAAGTCAAATCACGTCTAAATACCTTGGATTATTCTAATAAACTTATTTTATTAAGTTATTTCATATTTCATGATAACGTTTGCATAAAACACAAATTAGAGGATGTTCTATCAGATTCTTAATTTTATTGACCTCTACTGTATCCGTCAGGATCAGTGACCGTGTTGACGGCAGTCAATTTCTATGTTAAGCATTTTATAGTTCTTCTATTCTTAGAATTATTTCATTTAAATGCTTATATCTCTATTTGATCAAGTTCTGGGAGGTTTGTCCCATAAAAGGCTTAAAATGTCAAACAACGCGTTCCGACACGTCCGTTTAATGTCCATATTAAATCTAAGAGTTTTGACAATAAAACCTATCGTGTGAATATTCAAAGTTTTATTAAACACATTTTTACATCCGTTAAAAATACAAAAAAACTTCGGGTTACGTTTAATCAAGAACTATGAGCATTAAACGACCCGACAAGTGACAAATACGCGCCTAGGATGCCCCTAGGATGCTTGTTTCGGTTAGGACACCCCAAGGAGACCATAAGGAACTATTTTAGCTTGTGTATCTCCCTTGGTACAACCATATCTTTATTTTTGTTTTTCAAAACACACACACATCACAAAAATCACCAACAAAATTCTATCCTCCTCCCTTTCTCCTCTTGCTCATCCGAAACCAAACACACACACACACAACATATATTTTCCAAGTTTTGATCAAGAACTTGAAGGATAAAATGCATTCGGGTTGATTCTAATAAGTGTGGGTACATAAAAACAACGTTTGGGTTGTTGGTTTCGTGCTAATCTCATTTTCAAAACCCTCTTTGTAAGTCATCATTCTTTTGAATATTTTTGTACTTTTGAATGTCTAATGATGCATAGATGTTAGTTGTACGGTGCATTTAAAAAAAAATCAAAGACTAAATTTTTTGAAATAAACATTAAGGGTGTTGTTTGGTTCGAAGTCTAGGAAAAAGGAAGAACAAGGAAGACCATTTTAATATTTTGGTGGTGATGGTTGAATAACATTTATGTAATAAATAGCTTATTTCTTATTTAGCTTAAAAAATAAGCTTTTGAAAAGCTTATTATAGCTTATTAAGGGCTTATATGGTTTCGGTTATAAAAAGGTAACAAGGAAAGTAGTTTTGGTTATTTACCACTTTTGTCATATCTTTATAGCTTATTTTGGTAGCTTATTTCGAGAACTAAAATAGCTAGTAGATCAATAGCTTATTTGAAAAGCTACATATTTGGTTTTTGGGCTTATTAGGCCACGACCCAAAAAGGGTAAATAAGTCGTGGGCTTATTTACACCTTTTTGTGGTTCGACTTATTTTCACGACTTATTGTTTGGCTTATTTGATTATTAGAAATGCTTGTTCACGTATTTTATAACTCGTGTTGAATTTCGGACTTGGAATATTTTTGAAAGTGTTTGTTTGATCCTATAAAGGCCACGGCCCAAATTGAGGCCCATTAAGCCTCGGCTTATTAGTGGTGTCCTCGATTCTACTTATTTACTATTCATTTCTTATACATATTTAAATTTGATATCTCGGACTAATTAGGGTTAAGAACTAAAAGATACGTCATTGGCTGCTATTGGGCCTTAAGGCCCAATAAGCAAAAACTAGTCATTTTGAAAGTTTAAAACGAATTTTTGAAATAACTTATACTCGTATATATATAATTGGCAGAAAAGTCATTTGGGAAATACGTTTTGATAAAACGTCACGTAAATATAGATTTTGGCGTTTTGTCGGAAATTGTGGATTTGAGGAAAGTGTTTGGAAGTAAGGTTTAAAAACCTTGGAAAGCTTTTATAAACAAACGGGTCATGCCAAAATTTTGTAAAAATATAATACTTAGAAATATTTCACAAAAACTTACTTTTTCCAAATCCGACAAAAAGAAGAAATAATAGAATATTATTATTTTAATAAATCGAATAAAAGATGAAGAATATATTTTATAATTTTATAAAATATAAAACTCTTACTATTCATTTTTTGAATCTAAAAACATGTTAATACTCATGATGTGAACACTTAATCTATGGTAACTTGGGGTTACCGGGAAAACTGTCGAAACTTATTCAATAAGGGTTGATCGTCTATTCATTTACTTCCAAGTTTCTACTCCTTATTGATTTTACATGTCTATTTTCCCTAAATAGTATAGGTATATATAACATCTAATGTACATACTTTGACTTATCTTCTTCGAGTCTAAATCATCAACCATCACGCAACCAATAACACTAAAAGTGACTGTACAACACACATTTTAAACTCTTATGCATCAACCCTAAGTTGTCATCTTAGAACATATTTCTGATTCGGACATTAATGGATTAAGTCGTGTTTGGACGCCGTTGCATACTATTGTTTGAATCATACTCTTAGCTACTTATTATCTTTGCTTAAGGTGAGTTCTCGTAGCCCCACTTTTCAAACTATTTTCTGTTGGGGGAAAATGATACTCAAACTTATTTCATATTGTTTTCATCTGTGCCAAATCACTACTTCTTTGGACAATGCTATGTGCCTATGACTACTATGTGAATGACATAAGGACTATTAGTGCAAGTTCTGCGGAACTAATCATTTCATGCAAGGTTCTATGTGAACCTGTGCATAAGACTATTTGCCGACCTATGTTAGCTCCAACTGGTAGGCCTTAGGTTTGGAGGACAATAAGCGCCTAGACCATTAGGAATGGTTGGTATCAATGAACATGTTATGAATCTATGTGAATGCTATGAATCTATTTGGAATGCTATGATCATTAGAACATTGTGATAGCATGGGGTTGCTATGTTGAAAACAAAATCTATTGCATGCATTCTGCTTTCATATTGCACAATTGTCCACTACTTAAACACTGGCATAGCAACTGGGTTTACTCCAAACTTACGAGCTCACCAACTTTATGTTGACATTTTTAAGTATCATTTTCAGGTGATCAGTATTTTGAAATGAAGGTAATGGAGTTCATGATTTAACATTGGCCAAGATGATTTTCCAAAGACATGTGTCTATTTCATATTCAAGACCGTATTCAATGTAACTTTGTAAACTAAATTCCTTGTAACAAATCATGGTGTATCTTGTATCTTGTGCAATGTAATCAAAACGTCGTGCCCTGTGTTTCCGCTCTTAACGGGGTGTGACATGACGCGTTTACGTTGTGCGATTTAATCACCGCGCGTCTTGGCACAAAATCAACCATCCCAGTTTGCGTCAAGGGCGATGACTCTGTTAGATCCACGCATACATCAAGAACTATTTCCTACGAGTAGAACAACATATGAGCTGGATGTACGAGTTTATCCCACCCTCCACTAAGCCCGATATCCATTTTTTTACCAACTTGAATCCCTAAATGAAAATAGATGGCGATAAGGGTATCGTGTACAACGTTATGCCGATGTTTAATACCAATGAGCACACGATACAACATGGTGTCCATAAATATCCCTTGTAAAGACACTAGAGCAAGCTGAGCATGGCTTTAGAACAGAGAATATAGGAATACCTAATTGATAGAATAACACACACCGGTAAGTCCTACCATTCATAGTTTGTCCCAACCCATATATCGAAACCAACCTAAGCCAGTCAGAAGTGTCATCCTCCATTTGAGACTCTCATAAATCCATATGTCGAGTAGATAGAGAAAAATTAGATTACCCCGTTTACCTAAAACGTGTTGTTAGAAATAAAATGTGTCTATTATTAGATACTTAAGTGGTCTTATTTGTTTAGTAATAGTTTTAGTTATGTTTTACCTTTATTAGAAATGTAATAAGGTTTAGTGAGTTAAATAGTGAAAAGCTCATTAAACATACTTAGCTGAGTAGAGTACGATGAATACATTTATATTATAAATACCTTCTCTTAGTAGAGAAGGTAAGTAAGCTTGTCAATTGTAATTCACAACCTCTATCATCATCTTTTTCTCTCTTAATACATTTTACACTTTACATTTGAAAACTTGCTTCCTCTCTTTCAATCTCTATGATCCTTAACCTTTATTAAGTGTGATACAATATCATAATTGTGACCTAACAAGTGGTATCATATGCCATTAAAGATTTAAGAATGATCTGTTTGTAGATATTCGGTTCCTATACGTTATCGTGTGATCAAATTTGTGTCAAAGTGATCAAAATTGATTCGAAATGACTTGAAGTGATCGAATCAAGTGATTTGTGTGTGTTTTAAATGTGTTTTTGAAATTTTGGTTGAGTCGAAATTGTATAAATACGATGATTACGAAATTTCGATTGTAGTTTGTATGATCAAATTCGATCAAAATTAGTATAAGTGTAGTATTTGGACAAATTCGAAGTGTTTTATCGTGTGTTTGTCAAATTCGAGTGATAGTTTTGAGCTTAAATTAATATAGAATTTCAAAATAGCGGGAAAATACTTTAAGTTAAATTCGATTCATAACAATTGTTGAATTTTGATTGTGAAACCGTTTTCATAGAAATTGCTTCACAGTGTGTTAAAATTTGATCGAGATTAGTGTTGTCCGAGATATGGTTAACCGAGATTAGTGTTGTCTGTTATCGAGTGCAATACACAATTGTCAATTAAAATTGGTGAATTTTGATAGGATAACCGCTTTTGGATCGAAATTGTTCATTTTCTATTTCCTAACAACTTGTGGATCGAAATTGGCTTGTATAATTACTTTTGAATCAAAATTGTTCATTTTCGATTGTGTAACCATTTTTGGATCGAAATTGGTGAATTTCGATGACATTACTGTTTGGATTGAAATTGAGGATTTGTAACTGCTTTAATCGAAATTGATGATGTGTAATTGTTTGGATCAAAATTGGACTATGTGTGTGTTGTGGTAATTTCGATTAGTATTTTAAATTCATTATTCGTAATTTCAATTGGCATTTCAAATTCGATAAAGGAAATTTCGACTGGATTTCAGTTTCGAGTGTATTTGAATTTTGATCAGACTTAAGTAAATTCGATTGGGATTGCATTTCGGTGTGGATTTGGATAACTGTAAAATACTATTTCGATTGGAATTTAAATTCGTTTTTGTGATTTTTTTTGGGATTCTAATTTCGACTTCGGAAAATTTGATTGGACTTTTCACACGGTAAAAGACAAATTCGATTGCTACCTAGTATACGTGAACCGTTGTTGTCTTCAAACGCTATTAGTTCATTAATTTCACAATAGAACTCCTTTTCGTCTAAAAAGATCCATACATTGTTTCACACAATACGATTTAGACATGACAAGTACACATTAGTAATCACTTGTGGATGCTGGATCTGAGACTCGTCCTCTCATATTAGAAAGAGGAAGTTATGTATCGTGGGAAAGTCGGTTTATGAGGTACATTGAAAGCAAGAATGATACAAGGAAGTTTCTTAAATGTTCAATTGAAGTTGGTTTTAAGTATAAAGAGATAGCGGCTATGGATACTGCATCTAAAACGACTGAAAATGAGGATGATCTAATGGGTGATGACTTGAAACAATATTAGGTGGACATTGAAGCGATGAATCTGATTCTTCTCTCCATACCAAATGGTATCTACAATTCTGTGGATGCATGCGAAAATGCAAAAGATATGTGAGATAGGGTCAAACGACTTATGCAGGGTACTGAGTTAAGTACGCATGAAAGGGAGTCACGGTTTATAAATGAGTATGATAAGTTCAATTCTGAAGAAGGAGAATCTCTTACATCTGTGTTTGAACGATTATCACGACTCATAAATGATATGGATATAAACAAAATTAAACCTATAAACATGGCAAACAACACCAAGTTTCTTAACTCTTTACAACCAGAGTGGAACAAATATGTCACACATGTTTGTTTGACAAAGAATATGAAAGACGATCCCTATGATGTTTTGTTTGATCATCTTCAACAATATGAAGGACTTGTGAATGCTTCAAGAGCAAAAAAGGGCTGCCAAGACACATGATCCTCTTGCTTTCGGTGATTGTTTATGATGATGATTATCAAGGAGATGCAATTTGTATTGATCAAGAAGATAGTCTGACAACAACAATGATGCTCCTTGCTCGTGCAATCACTCAAGGCTATTTTACACCAACAAATAATCATCCTCTTATTTCTTCGAATACAATAAATCAAGCAGTTGTGCAAGCTGATCGAGTGGATATTCAAAGCATAAATGTTGGGAATAGTGGTAGTTTTGTAAGAAAGACTACTGGTAATCAATGTTGGAAATAGGAATGTTCAGAAGGAGACTAGAAATGGAAATGTTCAGAGGATTCTACGAACCACAGTTAATTAGGAAATGCTTCTAATGTTCATTGTTATAACTGCAATGCCAAAGGTCATTATGCTAGAGACTGTCTGAGGCCAAGGGTTCGAGATTCAAAGTATTTTCTAGAACAAATGTTGCTTGCGAGGGAAAGATGAAGCTTGAATTATTCTCACTAATGAACATAATGATTTTCTACTTGCGGATGCATCTGAGGTTGAAGAGTTTGAAGATTTGAATGCTATAGTATGCATGATGGCTCAGATTCAACAAACAGGGGATGATTCCGATAATGGTCCAATCTTTGAGTTTCATAAATGAATTATACTCAAAAAGTGATCATGAACAAACGTATCATGAGCAACCTAAAATTATTAAACCCACAATTGGTAATGATCAAATTAATAGTGATATTATATTTGATGATCCAAGATGTGGAGGTTAATGATGGAAAAGTTAAACAAGATAAAAATGCTCATGATCAAAGTCTGCTTAGGGAATTGCCATTGAAAATCATAACCAGCTAGAAAGTTGATTAAAGCTTCACTAGAAGCTTCAAACATATAATCTCGTGAATTATTAGATGAATCTCTAAATGAATCACTGTCTAAGAAAACAGAGACATCAAGGGATGTGTCATCATCTGATATAATTATCACTTCTGCAAAGATGTATAAGGATAGTGAAGGCACAAAAATAATAGGATTAAAGAATCAAAAAGCATACTCAAACACTTAATCATCTAGTTCTAGGATTAAAAGCATGGTCAAATACTTAATATAGTGATGGCACACTATATTGAACCCTTTATGTCAAATTTACCCATTTTAGACCCCATTTCCAAACACATACTCCTTGCCCATTTTGAGATCAACCATTATCTTTTCTATTTCCAAACACACTATATTGAACGATTTATGGCAAAGTGACCCATTTTAGACCCCATTTCCAAACACAGACTCATTGCCCATTTTGAGACCAACCATCATTTTTTCCATTTCCAAACACACTATATTGAACCATTTATGGCAAAGTTACCAATTTTAGTCCCCATTTCCAAACACATACTCATTGCCTATTTGGAGACCAAACATCATTTTTTACATTTCCAAACACACTATATTAAACCATTTTTGTCAAATTTACCCATTTTAGTCCCCATTTCCAAACACATCATAGTAAAATGACTAGCAAACCTTAACTGGCTAACCTTTTTTGCTTCAGCCTTATATCTCTTAACTTGAATAAAACTACTTCTACATTGTCTATCCTTTCTTCAAGATCATCCAACTTCTTAATTCCTGTTAGCTTTCGTTTTTTATCTACAATGATAGCAAAAAATAAATACATAAGAGAGAGTCAATTGGGTCAATCTTATAGTGAAAATGCAACAAAGTGTTAACTAACCTTTCATAATTCCCTTCCCCTTTCCCTTGTCATCTACAAATATAGCAAAAGGGCAATACATAAGAGAGGGTCAATTGGATCAAATATCATAAAAATGCATTTTTTGTACACTTGCCATTCAACTTTTCCTTTCTTTTATCATCTACAATGATCGCAAAAAGTCAATACATGAGAGAGTGTTAAATGGGTCAATCTTATAGCATAAAATGCAAAACAATGCCATTGATTGAAAAAAAACTAAGGCTACATCAAATGCGTAAACCAAATAACATAACAAGTTACAAAAGAAAACCTATCTAGATTATTATACTGAAAACAAAACCTTCGCCTACGCACACTATCTAGATTTATAAACAAGCAAATGAACACAAAAACACTTATAAAACATTCAACAAACCACTTACCTCAAAACATTTTGATTAATTGATGCAGGCTTTTGTTGGCAATTAGGGTTCTTAAGAATTGGGCGGTTTTTTTTGTGCAAATGACTTTTGGTTGTCGGGTTGCTCTGTATTTTGATTATATATGCGAAAGTTGTTTTTAAAATATTGCAAAAATGGTCCCTATGGTTTCTTATGGAAGTGGTTGGACTAAAATGCCCCCACGTTAATGTCCAACTGAATAGAAAATCGGTCAAAGGACCGGTCAACCCATTTGGACAACCACAACGACCACTGGTGTAAGTAAATGTGTTTTTGGACCAAACGTGCAATTTCATGTAAACCACAAGGACCAAACTTGTAATTAACTCTAAAGTTAATTAAAGACTAGTTGTAAATGTACAAACATAACCAAAATTGTTCAAAACCTTAAAAAACAATTAGAGATAGATATACATTCAGTTTATAAAAATTATTATAAACAATTAGAGATAGATATAAAAATTAATTAAAGAGAGGCAAAAAAACTGTGTTTTATAAAAGAGTATAGATAGATATAAATAGATATAAATTCGGTTTCGGTTAGGTTTTCGGTTCAGACTGCTAAATCAATATCCAACCCAAGAATCAAATTCGTAGTTCGGTTCGGTTCGGTTTTGGTAAATTCGGTTTGGTTATTAGTTAGATTCGATTTTTTTGGGTTCGGTTCGATTTCGGTTTTCGGTTTTTTCAGTTTTTCTGCTCACCCTTTAACAAACCGTTGAGGCTGGCTCAATATAAAGCAAAGCAAAATTTATACTTTACTTTGGGCCTTGTAAAAACCCATTTGTTAGTACTCTTTTCACTAGGGCATCTTATTTACATATCTCTTCCATTTTACATTACTTTCACAGCACAGCACAACACCAACTTTTGGACATAAAAAAAAAAAAAAAAAAAGAGCAAAAGAACAACGTGTACAAGATTGTACAGTAATTAAACGATGATGTTGATTATATGTCATCATCCACCTCGGCATATCAATGGTACCTTTGTTGGGGTTTTCGGCTTGCAACGTGGTTTAGATTACCTTCATAAAAAAAATTGTAAGTTTCTTTTGACTAGTATTAATTTACTCATAAAATGCTAGAAACCGAGGGACTGATATGGGCAATTTGAATTGTTTTGGTTCTACTTGGATTAGTTTTACTGCCATTTTTTGTTTCTTTTTGGTTGTGGTGCTCATGTATGATAGGAAGAAGCAATGAAGTTAAAATGCAAGGCGCCTCGCCAAGATCTTGTCACTCAATGATGGGGTTTTGCGAGGAGAAGCTTCGTCACAACAGGTTCCCTTGTCTTGAATTTCCTCATGGTGTTTTACAATGTTATTTGTGTATCTAAAGAAGATGGTGGTCTAGACTACATAAGTAAAGATGTTGACATTAGAAATCTTGATTGGTGCACTTTTGTATGGGATTGTCTGAAAGATACAAAAAAGCCAAAAACTTATTATTGTGGATCTGTCACACTTCTCATGGTATGGTTTAAATTTTCTCTATCATTCTTTTCTTTTTGAAAACATCTTGTATTATTTTTGTGATTAATTAAATATCTCATATGTTTGTTTAACAGCTTATTTACTTGTATTGCACAAAATGCGATGAGGTAAATGTGATACGTTCAAGACCTGCAATAACATCATGGACATCTGATGAAAGACAGAAGATTTATCATGATTTGAATGTTATAGGTAAGTAGATTTTATTCATATACAACTTTTAAAAGATTTATCAGAATTTATGGATCTTATTATAATTTAATTAAACAGATGTAGGAACTGGTGCTGATGCTAATCGTGAAGACCAAGAAATCGATGCTGATATGTTTGAAGATATTGATGATCCAACTGCTAAAAAAACTAATGATGAAGATCAAGTTGTTGAAGAAACTGTTGTTGTGCTTCCTTATAAACTTATAAACAAGTTGAACAAACTGTTGTGTTGTTGTCAGTGAGTTTTCAAATCTTCATTATAATCTCGCTGGTGATGGCAATCTTTGTTCAGGATAATGTCTTTATCATGTCCAATCCCAAGTCTAAGTACCCTGTGCTACAAGTGGACTAAGATATGTCTATAACCTCCAACCGACGAGACAAAAATCATCCTTCATGTCTCTTTTTACTTTTTTGACAAAGAATATCCTTAGTTGGTAGCTAATGTCTATCATTGTAACTTTTTGGCAGATTGATATCTGATTTGGTTGTCGTCATTGTCTCTGCAACTTGTGGTGGCTTTGCGTTTGCTTGTGCTCGGCAGCCGGTCTGGTCATTATTAATGCTTTATAATTAGGCTAAAGATGCGTATCAAGTGAAGAATCCTTTTTTCATATTATTGTAACATCTGTCTCCGGATATTTGCTAGCAATTGGACCCGGGGGCCTTAGCTTTGTTAGTGAACTGGTTCGGGTATTTCACTTCATCTCTGTCTTGGCCACCTCGGCAGCAAAGAATACCCATTAGGGTCTAATAAGTATCCCCGTTTTGCTGTCATGAGAATTTTGATGTTAGTTTTGTCTGAATCCTGCTTTATTGTGCATGCAGGTTGAGACTGTTGCTTAGTTTGGTGTCATTTTTCTTCTTTTTGCATTGGGACTGGAATTCTCAGCAGCAAAGGTTTAACCTCTCACACGCACACAGAAAGAATCATACAACTTGTAAAAGAAATTGTATGCTCGAGACTTTTTTTAATCTCTCTTAATCAAGTTGATAATGTTCCCTGATTGCAGCTTCGCATTGTCCGAGCAGTTGCTATCATGGGAGGTCTGCTCCAGATATTTCTTTTTATGTGCTTGTCTGGAGTTATTGCTGTGGTACGTATCTCTTCTATCAGATTTCTCTGTTGCTATTACATGTCTTTTGAGGTTTTTTCTGACCCACCACCAGGGCCGGCCCTATGGTAGGGCGAGGTGGGCGACGGCCCAGGGCATCACAAACGTAGGGGGCATCAAACTTTTAGTGTTGTGAATCATTTTTATTTGATATGAGGTTTTGTGATGATGATGTATGATAGAAACTTATCTTTGTTGTTGAAAAAGGTCCTTGCATTTGAATATAATTTTCCGGCGTCCACCATGGTTGGTGGTTGCAAACTTACAGTGGTGAAGAAAACTTTTGATGGAGAAGACATAAAAGGAGAAAGAGTGTTCCTAGGGAGTATGGAGTATTAATAAAAGAAAGCATGCCCATTCCCAATACTGTATAGGGTTTAAGCCGTAGAATAGCAACGAACTTTATTAAATGTATCGATTTGATACGTGTACTTATAAAAAGTTGTACAATAGTAACGAACTTTCATAAGTGTTCCATTATGCACATTTTGATGATGTGTCATACCTCATAGGCTGACACGTGGCACCATCAATAACGTGACACGTCATCAAAATGTGCAGATGAGAACACTTATGAAAGTTCGTTACTATTGTACAACTTTTTAAAAGTACACGTACCAAATCGATACATTTGGAAAAGTTCGTTGCTATTCTACGGCTTAAACCCTACTGTATAATACTAGTACTCTAGTTACACTGTAGTTGTGTTTTTGGTTATATTTATATTTTAATTATCTAAAAACAATCTGTGAATTAAAATGTTATTGATGTAGTTTTGTTTAAGAATCGTTTAAATACTTTAAATTTGTGGCTCTTGTTACATAAACAGATCATACTTAATTCTTTTAGATTCCATTAGATCTTATAGTAAGAAACTATTTATATCAATTGCAACTAGTTCAATGTCTAATATCTTCGGGTTATACTAGTAATAAAACAAAGTATCTAGAATTCTTGCTTAGCCCTTTTCTGGTTTTGGACTACGGAAATCTTTGCTGACGCACGGCTGTCTTGGTATACATTGGTTTTGATGGAAAAGAATAGTATTAGCACTCTCTACGGGCAAGTCACTGTTGGTACCCTTATTTTGCAGGTAAGTGTACATATCTTCTATTTTTAAAGCAATGAGTGAAGACTACTAGACATTGTTGGTTATTTGACAATTGGTGTGGATGTGGCTTTGTGTGCCAGGATTGTGCGATGGGTTTCCGATCCTAGGTGGTACTTCCGGAATGTTTGAAGGCATGTTATCTATGACAAAAACGTAAGAACCTGGATCTAAATAAGTGCATTTGATTGAGTATTATTTTTGCCCTGTACACCTCTAATGACGTCTGTTATCAGGTTGGTGACTTTAATTACGTTTCTGGCTGTTTTGTCGTTATTCTCCCGCACTTGTATACCCTGGTTTTTTAATCTTATGATAAGCCTATCATCCCAGGTATTCAATGTCCCTTTTTAGCTGATTAAATTAAATATGTCTTCAGGCTGATTCATATGTTTTGATGGTATTTCATTGAAAATTTGCAGACCAATGAACTTTATCAATTGGCATCTGTGGCTTTCTGCTTGATAGTTGCATCGGTTAGCTTCATTACTCTACTACATTTTTGCATGATTACTTATACTTTTACCATATGCTTATCCTGGTAATTTGTTATATTATTCAGTGTAGTGACAAGTTGGGTCTAAGTCTCCTGCTGGAGTGATGATATCAACGACTGATCATGCTCAGCATACTCTTGAACAAGTAAGCTCAACTTATGGACCGGCCTAATATTACTGTAATATTTTCATTATCTTTTCTCAAATGAGTCTGGTATCCTATTAAAAAGTGTCAAGCCTCAAAGTTTGTGAAAGATATGTGGCAAATAGCTGGCAGTCGAGTCAACCTTGTAAAACAACTCAATAATAAGAGCGCGCACACACAATATTTGCTTAATTTGAACTCAATTTGTTTCAGGTCGAACCGATTCGCAATTTCTTTGCTGCTCTTTTCCTTGCGAGCATTGGAATGCTTATTCATGTCAAATTTCTATGGAACCACATTGATATCTTGCTAGCAGCTGTTATTTTGGTGGTTGTAATAAAGACTTTCGTAGTTGCCACGATAGTCAAAGGATTTGGATACACTAACAAGACAGCTCTTCTTGTACGGGTTTATGCTACTTCTCCTGTACTTGCTAGGGTTTCTTTTCTTCTGTTGTATATATTTTAAGCTTTATGAGCCTTATTTAATAACTTGATGCAGGTTGGAATGTCCCTTGCTCAAATCAGGGAATTTGCATTTGTCCTATTAAACCGTGCCTCCAATCTTCATCTAATTGAGGTAATATTTGAATCTGTTTCAGGTGTAACAGTTGGCTAAGTGGTCGGGTCAGGTGAGTTGGGTAATGGGTCTAAAACAGGGTTTTCTTGTTAAGGGTCTAAACAGGTTCATGTTGACCCAAAACGTTTCTGTGTCCAATTTTTTTAAAGTTTTTTTGGTTAGTAGTCTGTCTCAACCATGATTACAAAATGGGTTTCATTTCAAAACTCTTCTAGGCTTTTGTAATAGTGTCAAAAAAAAACCTGATCGACGATTTTTGAGTTTTGACCTGTATGACCCTTTTCAGTCGTTTTTTTTAGCTATTTTTTTTGTAATGTGATTTAACCACCTGTTTTTCAGGGCAAGCTGTATCTACTGCTTCTTGGCACAACAGCTCTCAATCTTGGTACGTAATTTCTCATCATTTTCACCAAAGCGTACAAAATGAAACAGAGCAGATACAGTTTGACTTTTGAAGGCTACCTGGTCATGTTCTGTATTCGAAACTAATTTGATTGTCTGGATGTTTGACGCAAATTTGATATAAAAAACCATTTTTACCATAGTTTTTGGCCTCAATTGCAACTTTTTGATAGTTAAGTTTGCTTAGGAGGGGTTGTTTCGACTTTCGATTTGCTTTTTGAAACAAGAATTTCTTATTGATGGGATTTTTTTGGGGGAGAAATAAGCAGTTTATAATGGCTGAAACATAATTGATTATGAAAGGGTAAAATAAAATCACCATTTGTCTACATTTACAAGATGTCTCTTTCTCTTACGAAAAGGCCGTTTTTAGTTATCACACAATCAGCTTCAAATTGCATATCCAAACACTCCGTTTGTATAACCAGAAGAAAAGAATCAGCCACGGACCATTGTAATATATATTTTTTTCGTTTGCAGGTGATGACACCATTTCTTTTTAAGCTGATTCCTGCTGTTGTACATTTTGGAGTATTATTGCATTGGCGCTCACCTGAATTGCCCACAGAGGTGATCTACTTTCCTCAAAGAAGTTTTACCAGCAAAACCACACCGCACTTTAATATGCATTGTACAGTATAACCTGTCAAGTAGAGGGGGGCTAAATTGGTCGGTTCGGTAACAGGTCAAACAACTTATTTTTTTGGTGCATTTCAGAATAGGTTGCGTCTGTTTGCAAATTTGTCTTTGTATGATTCCAAAACTTATAAGCTTAGGTACATTTTGCATCAAAATTCACCATTTACAACTTCTGGCTGTTTCCTTCATGGATTTGTTTTAAATTTGACCTGTTAGAGATACAACTTTAACCTGGCCATTCAATAGGAAATAGCTCAAAATTTACCGCACCTACCTTCAACTTGCATCATTACAATATTTCTTGTACTTAGAATTGTTCATTTACCAAATCACGACTCGTTTTGATGCAGGCCCAAGTATTGAAGAACGGGCCATTTTATTTCTGGAGGCCCAAGATCGTGTGAAGAAAGGCCCTTTACTCAAAATGTCATAACTTGGGCTCAGATAATCCGTTTCAGGCCCAAGACCAACCGTTTCGAAGCTTGGAGCGAGGAGAACGCCGTGGTAACCGAACGTAGTTGGGTTACGGAAGTTTCGAGCCTTGAATCATTATATTTTAGGAGTTATTTACATTTTCATGTTTTTTTTAGAATTTTGAACTTTTGTTTTTGGCATAACTTTCGGTCCGTTTGTCTTTTAGGGCCGGTTTTAGTTTCATTCTCTTATTTAACTATTGTACTATGCATCTGGCTATTCAGTTCCAAAATATATGAAAAGTTTATTTTTGGCAGTTTTGTCAAGAATTTTGCCTAACTATCGGTATTCCTTTCGAATCAACGATAATTAGAAGATTGATTCTGGTATTCGTTTGAATCAACAGATTCAATTTGTTATCCCGTTTATCACACTACATCAATATGCCATTGGGAGCACACTTCAAGA
>BQNB010090772.1:0-27057 GCA_026074375.1 Tanacetum coccineum | reverse complement strand
GGGATAAATTTTGGTGCCCCTAAAATTTTTGGGGCCCTGTACGGTCGCCCACCTTGCACACCCTCAAAGCCGGCCCTGACCTAATGGCTCACACCGCTCCATCTCATTTCATTACACAAAATCCCTAAAGTTAATTAAACATTCCCCGACACCTCATTTTTACCCCGATTCTTATCAAACAAATTAAAACCGCGCAGACTCCACATCGCCTATCCTAAAATAACACGAAACTATCGAGTTCCACATCACCTTATAATATCCACGAGCCAAGATTTATTGGTTCCTGCTGCTAATGACCAACAACAAACTAAAGTAATACTAGTTTTTATGGCTTGTAATATTATTGCAGAATGAATCAACATAACATATCGAAGACACCCGACGTCCCGGTGAAGCGTAAGCGTGGTCGTCCAAGCAAGGATGAGAACATCTCTAAGAATCGAGAAAAAACCCACCCAACCACCTCTGATAATGGCGGCGCCACCACCACCACCAGCTGCGGTCATAACTGTTAGTTTATGGACGTAAAAATAATAGTTGTGTGTTAGGATCGAACTCAAGATCACGGGATTGCACTCACTACCAGGCTGTCACTTGTGTGATTGATGGTATCTTTGACAACGGGGTATCTTCTCTCAACTCGTTTGGGTCCAAATAATTCGATCCTTCGTGGCATTGTGTTTCAGCAAGGGCACTTACGTACACCCACGAATGACGTGGCTTCTCTATCTTTTGGCTTGAGTATATACCGATCACCGTAACGACGCTATTCTCCATAGCAGATTCCATTCGTAAAGAAAGTTCATGTTCCCACAATATGCCGTTATTTCACTTCGACCATCATATCCCGAATCTCTCTGAAGTGGTGTTTGATCAACTAAAGTTTTGTTTCTGTTTCATCAATGAGATTACAATAAAGTGTTGGAAGCTTAATTGTTATAAACTTTTTGATGATTTGTTTCATCAAGCTCATTCTGGTATTGGCTAAGTTTTGAGGTCCGTATGATGCATAACAAAGGTTAGGATTAAGGAAAGTTAGATGCCACATTGACTCTACAAAGACCAAAGCTTAGTCCTCACAAATTAAGAGGTGATCATGTGAGCCTAGTTGTGTCTCCTTCTTGGTGCAAACTTAAGATAATACGAGTAGTTATAATGTCCCGCTTGAACCACCACCATGCATGATCAGACGTCTCGAGTGGACTGAGTGAGCTACGCACATAGAAATTGGACAGAATTAATTTTTGTTTAGCCCTGAGTGACCATTATCATCAGCCATTATCAGTTTTTTAAACTTGTAGTATCTGTATTGTATCGACTGTGGCATATAAGGGGTCGATCTTATTTCACCGATGCATACCAACCATTAAGATGCATGGATACCATGATCAATGAAGTAAAATGTGATGAATTGATTTGGTAGTATTTCAAGAGGTTAATGAAAAGTGGTAAACTTGGTATCGAAAAGAAACCATTAAAAATGAAAAAATATAAGACACAGCAATAAGCATGTATCCCACATCGCCCAGAGAGTAAACTCAAAAGGGATTTATATAGCAGAAAAGATTGCTATTCTTATCCCTTCGGGGACATCCGATGAAATGTGAATGATTTAGAGAAGATTAGCTTGGCCCCGGATGACACGCACAAATCGAAAGATCCAACATTTTTTTGCGGGGTTTACGGTTTTTCCTTTTCCGGTTCAATTCTGCTGATGAAAACCTATTTGGTGACTTGTTTGGTAAATTAGGTTACCAGTTAACTTAGAATGGATTTGGGCTTAGTTTTAGCTTGGGCTTTATTTGTTGGGCTTTAGACCTGTTGTAATAATATGGCTCAGGCCAACGAGGCCTGGAACACCTATTATACGCATCAATCATATGTGACATTTATCTAATATTGGGGTGATATTAATCCGTAAAAAAATGTGTTTACATATGAGGGACAAAATTAAAGCTACGATATGCAAGAGATTACTTGGCTCCAAGCATCTAAAGTGTTGATTAGCAATTAGTTAGCTTTTGCTAATAGGGAGTTAGATCTCCCATTATTTCCCATATCATATGTTCATGGAAAGGGGCGTTTTTATGAAAGTCATTCACTATTAGCAGATAATATGGTAATTTATTTCTCCAAACATAATTACGGTCAGTTCATGTTAGTTATAAAACGATCATAGATGTGTATACATATTTATCACCGCTGATTATAAATTTACAATTTACAAGGTGTTAATATTTCGTACCATAACATTGGAGCTTCATCTTTCGAATGTCCTACTTGCAATTATGCTTTGGCCATTTACTCATGAAAACATATGTGTGATTTTACAGATTCGGGTAACTTCTTCACTCTCTCAATATCACTCTAACCTAACCTTCGACCCATGATGGAAAGATGTTTACTGACTTAACAAAATTGGCCTACACGGATATGAACGCAAAATGTAGTTGAAAGAAAACTTAAACAGGCGACATGATTTGTCCCATTATCAGTTTCTATTGCAATATTCTACTATTACAGCTTATACTAAAGTAATTTTTCTTTCTTTTTTAAGTGGATACAAATTGTAAACACAATCACTCCTTCTACAAAGTCAAGCAGGCATCAACAAGATTTAAGACTGCACCTTATACCCTCTTTCATAAAAAAAAAAAAAAAAAAAAATAGTAGTGCGTTTCGAAAAACCCATTTATACTAGAGGTATAGTTAACTTTTTTACGTTTTGATGGTTGTTTGATTTGGGTGAGTGAAACATGTTCAAATATACATTCTGCAGATCAACAACAAAACGGAGCTGAATGTTTTCACCCATACATAGATGGTTGGTTTGCAGACCGGTTTTTAACCATTATAATATCGCCGACCCTGCCCATATTGCAATTATTATCGACCGGTTTTGAACACCGTTGCTTGTTTGTTCTTGACTTGCACTTGAACCGTATATTTCATCGTTCAAAAACTTGTACTTACAAAGTATGAGGTACTTCAATACCTGTCGGTTGTCACTGTAAGAACTAGAAGATTGTGTGTCAGTATACGAACACAACCCAGGTATACCCGGTCAGATCCGGCTATATTTGGCCAAAGACCCGGTCACACCCATATATCCGGTCAAGACCCGGTCAGACCCGGCTATATTACTGATAACACTGAACAATCAGTTACTTTACCAGCCAAAGGTAGCTGTTGTTCAACCTTACAGTTTTTCACGCAACAAAACGGTGATTATGTTACTGAAACAATGATCACATAATTAAGGTAACTAATAATATTGGGATCACATGAGTAGACATTTGGGGCGTTATTTATATTTGTTTTCAGTTGGACACATTTCAGCCAACCTATTGTAAACTGGTAGCTGCACCGTGGGTTGAAACTCGTGCTTACCGACAAAGCCAGATGCATACTAGTCATTTTATTTTGAGTTTACCTTTCGTTAACGTTTAGGAAACAAAATTTTGTGACCCTCGTAGCACTTATTTGTTTAAAAACCACCATTTGTAATTTCAGTTTGGTTGTTAATGTCATAAAGTTGAAAAAATTCAAATGTAGTTATGGAGTATGTAAGAAATTAATGCCTTAATATGCAGAGTACATTACTACGTGAAGTACATCGACTTGCACTCGTAGTGGGAATACCCTTAACTATAAGGCTCTACTACTAGTTTAATGAGACGACATAGTTAACATATTTTGTGCAACGCGTTGAACTCTAGGAATTTAACCTCTACTTCAATTTTAAGAACCACGTGTCTTCATTCTTGAAAACGTGATGACATATAACTACACACTAAAGACATGGATCTTGAATCGATGGTTCATTATAAAAAATCCGATTTTTGTTTCAGTTTTCGAACAAGCGCACATTATTAAGGTAATTATTATTTTTGTGATTGCAGAGTATACTCATGGATTGGGCTGGATTTTATTTATTGTTTCAGATAGCACATACTATTAAGTCAAGCACATTACGTGGACAAAATTCTTAATACTCATAATGCGGGGGATTTCGGCCAAGCTAGAACTCCAATTAACACCAGTTTGCATCTATCTAAAAATAGAGGCTTAGGTGTTGCCAAATTAGAGTATTCAAGGATTATTGGCATGTTAACAACCTTGGTGGGACAGGCTGTCACTTGTGTGATTGATGGTATCTTTGACAACGGGGTATCTTCTCTCAACTCGTTTGGGTCCAAATAATTCGATCCTTCGTGGCATTGTGTTTCAGCAAGGGTACATACGTACATCCACGAATGACGTGGCTAAGTTTTGAGGTCCGTATGATGCATAACAAAGGTTAGGATTAAGGAAAGTTAGATGCCACATTGACTCTACAAAGACCAAAGCTTAGTCCTCACAAATTAAGAGGTGATCATGTGAGCCTAGTTGTGTCTCCTTCTTGGTGCAAACTTAAGATAATACGAGTAGTTATAATGTCCCGCTTGAACCACCACCATGCATGATCAGACGTCTCGAGTGGACTGAGTGAGCTACGCACATAGAAATTGGACAGAATTAATTTTTGTTTAGCCCCGAGTAACATTCTCATAAGGCCATTATCAGTTTTAAACTTGTAGTATATGTATGTATCGACTGTGGCATCTATGGGTCGATCTATATTTCACCGTTGCTATACAACCATTAAGATGCATGGATACCATGATCAATGAAGTAAAATGTGATGAATTGATTTGGTAGTATTTCAAAGAGGTTAATGAAAAGTGGTAAACTTGGTATCGAAAAGAAACCATTAAAAATGAAAAAATATAAGACACAGCAATAAGCATGTATCCCACATCGCCCAGAGAGTAAACTCAAAAGGGATTTATATAGCAGGAAAAGATCACTTTACTTGTCCCTTCGGGGACATCCGATAAAATGCGAATGATTTAGAGAAGATTAGCTTGGCCCCGGATGACACGCACAAATCGAAAGATCCAACAGGTTTTTTGCGGGGTTTACGGTTTTTCCTTTTCCGGTGCAATTCTGCTGATGAAAACCTATTTGGTGACTTGTTTGGTAAATTAGGTAACCAGTTAACTTAGAATGGCCTACTTAACTTAGAATGGCCAACTGGATTGCTGAACTCGATCACGTACATTTGGCATTTGCTAAAGTTGGATTGCAAGACTATGCTCGTAAGGTTCTGTGTGTGCTTAAATTCTTTTATTAAAAATATATACAACCTTAATATGTCTGTATTATGTGTGTGGCTTTAAAATAGGATACATACCAATTTTATGCAGTTTAGCTGTTTTAATTGCATTATTGCTCATCTAATCAAGTTTTTTTCTACTTCTTAGTTTATTTCTAGAATTTAATGCATGGCTGTAATATTGTTAGGGTCGTGTATCTGGACTTCACGTTACCTTGAGACCTGGCTGGATGCATGGTCTTGACCTAAAGTGATGGTCCTAGCTAGGCGGTTTACATTCATTATATATGGTCAAATAACAAAATGAACATTGGACAAAATTGATGTTAGACCAATAAAAAACTGGATTTATATCAAAACAACGTTTACAATAAGATGGCGTGCAAACGAGCAACAAGCTGCGCCGCAACCCCTTTTTGGATGGCAAAACCAATCCTACTAAAAATAAAGTTTTGTGTCTTAGGGGTCGAAAAATTACTTTGCCCAACCCGTTGAACCCTATTCAAAATCTCCTCTGCTTCCGGTGCTAGGAAACCAAATGTATCAAAAGCAAAAGGGATAAACACGTGTTGATTCTCTAAACAAGCTTTCTCGTGTTTAGCAACTTTGCTCGATTCCGCTTTCAACGCAGCTTGTCCTGCAACAAATCCATTGTCCCTGAGCGATAAAGGGAAGGATTCAAGTGATAAGCTTAAAAGGTGTTGTGATAAGCTTTGAACTCAAGGTTTCCAAGTCTTATCACAATTAGGTTATGAAGTGTATATAAAGACTTCATTCCTAGCACTTTTCTGCCGAGTAGATTCACACCACAACAAAAGAAAAGCTGCCATTTTTCCCTTCACTAGTTATTCAGCCGAAATCAATAAACTTTGAGAGAGTTTTGATTTTCGGTCTTTTCTCTTATACCTTGCTATCATTTTCGGTGAACTCTAAAAGAGTTTTACCTAGTGTGATTCGATCCCACAGGAGGGTTTTATATTGGTTTACTTGTTCTCAGATTGTGACAACATACAGATTCGATTAGGGGTTTTGTTTGGGTGATTTTCGGGTTGTTTTGCCTAATTCGGTTCAAACCGAATTCAGAAGGAACCCAAATCACTACTTCTGATTTTCGGTGATATTTAATTGAGAAGGATTTAATTCCTAATTTCAGTTAGTATATATTACAATAGTTGTTTGGGTACACGTGGAGTTCGGACTAGCATCCGGGCGTGCTCGTTTACGTGTTTGTGTGAGCACTGGTAGAGGTGACAACTTAGTCACTCGTTTCTCATTCTTGGTTTCTTTGATTTGCTGGTGACGACGAGGGTATGTTCCTATTTAATTTACATGTCCTTTAAATGTGTTTTACGTGTATGTTAATTATTGTACTAGACTAGATCTATCCGCTGCGCACTCGTATGAGTTAATGGTTAACTTGATTGTTAAATTCCAACAACTAGAACCCATATCTTGTTGGGTCGATACGGCTTCTTGATACATATGGTTTATTACTCAAGAGATGAAGAACCTTTGATGATGATGAAAGAGTCTGCTACATATAACCCATACTAACACATGCCAAAAGAGCCAATACATGAAGCAGGTACTTTATTTTGAAACTTTAAATTGATTATGGAAATATTCGTTGTTTCTACTCCGTATAATTTATGCGTTTTACTATGATTCTAACAAATTAACCATTTTCTGCTATTAGGAGATCCGATCAGCAGGAAGCAATCGTTAATCAGCGCATTACAGTTAGCCAACGAGTGACTCTAAATCAGTCATTAAGACAATTTTCGACAACATAGAATGGTTTTCCTGAAGGTTGGGGCACTCTTTTTTTCTTTTTTATCATACAGATTTTATGTTTGTCTAATATTTTGCTTTGACTCGATCTTTTGAAGGTCTGATGAGACTACGGAAGCAACTGACACTCAGCTAAGAAGGTGATCTAAAGCTGCATTTATTCTCATGTGCATTAAAATGAATTATTTATGATATTTTTTTCCTAGGCATTGTTGATCGTTGATCATTGTCAAGTGATTGTCATTTTATCTTTCAATATTAGTACTTTTAATTTAAACACTGTTAGATCAAGCTATAATTCCAACATGGGTGTTGTCCTAGTACTTATTACTTTAATTCATGGAGCTCAATATATACAGTTGACTTCTTAGATAGTCAAACTGTATTTTGTATGAAAAATGGTCGGATTTTTACATGAGGCCGGACATGATCATATTAACAATAAAATTATGAAATTGTTATAAATTATGTAAGATCTTATTACATAAAGAAGCTCTAAATTTGGATCAAACCGTTAAGCATAAACATTAAAAAATTTGACTTTTTAAGTCAAACTATTGGCTTTCGTCAAATGTCACTGAAATTTACAGGAACTATATCGACAAACATATTTCAGTGATAGGAAATTATCAGAGTACGAACTGTTTATATTTATGAAAGCTATTGACTAGTCATATTGTGTTTTTCTATGGTTGGGCTACAAAATGTAGAATGTAGAATTTGGAAAACAGTTTTGACATGATAAAACTGAGCTAACACAAACCATTGATTATAACTAAAACCATATCACCATTGACCACGTACGTGATATTGTTATGATACTAGAGTCTAAAAGGTTTGTACTTTTATCATAAAATTTCGGAAAATGCATGATATCGTACAAGGACATGACACCAAGTTTTGTTCCTGTAACTAAATGCGTTGACTTAGTCAAACTTGAGAGCTGTCATGGGTCCTGCATTTTCACCCCAGAACTCCAAAATCTCTGACACCTTCTCTAAGTTAAGAATCGTTGCGATTTGGGTTAACCGAGCAAACTTATCCCTAACAGTCCTCTGGGTCATGCCAGAGAAATGGCTAACCAAAGCCTCTCACATTATCGGTCTAGTTGCAGACGCCAATGGATCTTTTTTTGCTATCATGATAACTTCCAAGCCTTTTGAAAATAAGTCGATCACTAAATGGACAAATGAGTCGTAGTTGTTGGAGGTCATTAAGGGCTGGAGCCATCTTGAGTTGGTTTCAACAGCATGAACAAGTCTTTGGTTTTCTGCATATTCTTCTTCTAAAAGCTCGTAAGTGACAGTTGCCACACTGTCTAAAACAGGTCGGATTCGGTGTGTCACGGTACCCACAAGCTGCTCTAACCCGGCAGCTAAAGCCTTCTTGAAGCCGTTGCTCATCTCTCCCAACTCAGATAAACATGACTTGATCCATTCTCTATCCGTTGGAGCAGAAATGCCTGATAAAACGTTTACACAATAACAGTTACCATTTCATTTTTTTTGGCAAGCAAATAACAAAGACTAATCTCATTTCCAATCATCTTGATTAGATGTAATTGTTATTATAACGATACATAACAATGGACCATGTAACTTGAAATCTGAGTTCGGCAATTTAAACTCATTAGAGGTAAAAAAAACTTTTGAACATGTTACTAGCATGTCAAAGACTTGAAATCACATTGATAGAGGTGTCAATTTTGACCCATTTGTATACAAGTGTGACGATTTGAGTTATGTTTTGTCTCAAACAGGTCAAAGGGACAAATAGCTAATTGCCATTATATATTACTACTGTATAACAATAGTATTCTACATCTTTTACCCGTTTGACCATTTTCTACATCTTGAGAATCTCTTATTTATTATACAAAACTCGATTTCAGGTTGGGTCAAAGTCCATTAGGGTAGCCAACAATTTCCGTCCATACTTAACTAGGCGTGTGCTAAAAGTGGATTGGTACCAAGAAGAATACTGGATTGACCCGTACCAAAACTGGCCTTCTTTGACCCGTACCAAAACTGACCCATTCATAACAAACCCATTTTCATCCCTTACCCAACTTATATAACCGACCATTTTTCCACATCTACACTAGTATTCTCCTCTTCATCATGTTTTACTAACACCAGCATCAAAAATCTTTTTTTCCTCAATGAAGCCGATTTGAAAAGCGTGACCGCAAACGAAACTGGTTTAAAACCCGAGGAGCAAAAGTTGGTATTAAGAGGAAATGAGATGGATGGTCATAAACACTTCCATATGGTGGGTGTGAAGCGTAACACAAAAAGGTGTATCTAAGCGATAATAATTTACCTACCAAATAATTCAATCAACGATAATAAGATATCTACATAAAAGATTTCCTTAAGTAAAACATTTCAATCTTTTCTTTACTATTACAGCTATTACAAAGTATATTTCTTTCTTTTTAATGGATACAACATGTTTAACCAATCACTCCTTCTACAAAGTCATGCAGCGTCAACATGAATTTAAGGACTGAACCCTTTTTACCAATCTTTATAAATGTATGTGCGTTTCGAAACCCATTTATACTAGAGGTACTAGTTAACTTTTTACTAAAGGATGATGAGTTGATTTGGGTGGTGAAACAGGTCAAATATACATTTGCAGATCAACAAAACCGGAGCTGACTCGTTTTCACCCATACTAAAATGTTGTGTTTGCCAGACCGGTTTTAACCATTATAATATCCCGACCTGCCCATATTGCCATTATATAGACCGGTTTTAACCACCGTTGCTTGGTAGTTCTTGACTTGCACTTGAACCGTATATTTCATCGTTCAAAAACTTGTACTTACAAAGTATGAGGTACTTCAATACCTGTCGGTTGTCACTGTAAGAATTAGAAGATTGTGTGTCAGTATACGAACACAACCCAGGTATACCCGGTCAGATCCGGCTATATTTGGCCAAGACCATATATCCGGTCAAGACCCAATGGCTGCACCCACGGGTGAAACCTCGTGGTTCTCATCCATTACCCTTCCTTCACTATTTAAACATTTTTTATTCACAAAGTTTACTGTAGTTTTACCCGGAAAAGTACAATCTTATGAGTCCACGGGCCAAAGTTGACTTGAGTGTCAGCTTAGTTGACAAAAAAAGACACATAGTAACATAGATCCCTAGATTCGGGCGGCTATATCTAGTGAAAAATCATTTGCTATGTTTATTGACTAATATCATGAGTAAGTAGACTTCAAGTGTAGAAAAACGTTAGTAGAAAGCTTTTTTGGTGTTGCTATTAAGAAGAATTTCACCGAATTTAGTGGGCAATGTAACCAAAAAGAAAAAAGTTTTGTTGTCTGTCAGACAACCATGTAGCCATGCCAAGACCCATCAGATGGGCTGACAACGATCCTCTACTGAGCCATGGCCGAAACCATAAGGCTCGGTTAATCACGCTCTGGCTACATGGTCTCGATGCATCAACCAGACATGGGTTACTGTCTCTTGAGGAATCAAGAATACAGAGGTACGAGCCTATAGAACAGATCCTGTTCAAGTAAGGTCGTGCTGGTTGCTTTGTCCATCCCCTTTTTAAACACCATTTCATTTGCATTTTTGGCCGATGTGGGATGGGACTAATTGGTTCTTTTATTTCAGAAACTGACCCATATTTATATACATCATTCATGGGTGGGTAGTTCTGTTGAATAACGCTTCAGCTAAACTAAGTTGTCCAGCTTTACATTCCACGAGACCACGTTCTTTGACGGGATTGTGATCAACGACGAATAATTGAGCTGACTTAACTAACATCGCCTATCTTGGAATGATCGATCATGATAGAATTCCATGTTAACTGAATTCTTTTCCCGCATACTATGAATCAGATTTTGCGCGTCTTTCACGAACCCATATATGCTAACTAACAGCTGAAACCATTGCAGTAATTAATTATTAGCCACAACATCCTTCTTACGAGGCATTTCATTGTCGTACTCCCTCTTTGCGGAACTCAAATCTCCTACCTTTGCATAAAAGTCCAACAACCCCGTTTGCAAAACCACATCACAACCAACATTCCACTTAAAATTTCTCGCAATAAAGCACTTTACTTAATGGCTCACACCGCTCCATTACACAAAATCCATAAAGTTAATTATCATCATTACTCAAACAATACCCATCAATCAAATTAAACATTCCCCGACACCTCATTTTTAACCCGATTCTTATCAAACAAATTAAAACCGCGCAGACTCCACATCGCCTATCCTAAAATAACACGAAACTATCGAGTTCCACATCACCTTATAATATCCACGAGCCAAGATTTATTGGTTCCTGCTGCTAGTGACCAACAACAAACTAAAGTAATACTAGTTTTTATGGCTTGTAATATTATTGCAGAATGAATCAACATAACATATCGAAGACACCCGACGTCCCGGTGAAGCGTAAGTGTCGTCGTCCAAGCAAGGATGAGAACATCTCTAAGAATCGAGAAAAAACCCACCCAACCACCTCTGATAATGGCGGCGCCACCACCACCAGCAGCTGCGGTCATAACTGTTAGTTTATGGACGTAAAAATAATAGTTGTGTGTTAGGATCGAACTCAAGATCACGGGATTGCACTCACTACCAGGCTGTCACTTGTGTGATTGATGGTATCTTTGACAACGGGGTATCTTCTCTCAACTCGTTTGGGTCCAAATAATTCGATCCTTCGTGGCATTGTGTTTCAGCAAGGGCACTTACGTACACCCACGAATGACGTGGCTTCTCTATCTTTTGGCTTGAGTATATACCGATCACCGTAACGACGCTATTCTCCATAGCAGATTCCATTCGTAAAGAAAGTTCATGTTCCCACAATATGCCGTTATTTCACTTCGACCATCATATCCCGAATCTCTCTGAAGTGGTGTTTGATCAACTAAAGTTTTGTTTCTGTTTCATCAATGAGATTACAATAAAGTGTTGGAAGCTTAATTGTTATAAACTTTTTGATGATTTGTTTCATCAAGCTCATTCTGGTATTGGCTAAGTTTTGAGGTCCGTATGATGCATAACAAAGGTTAGGATTAAGGAAAGTTAGATGCCACATTGACTCTACAAAGACCAAAGCTTAGTCCTCACAAATTAAGAGGTGATCATGTGAGCCTAGTTGTGTCTCCTTCTTGGTGCAAACTTAAGATAATACGAGTAGTTATAATGTCCCGCTTGAACCACCACCATGCATGATCAGACGTCTCGAGTGGACTGAGTGAGCTACGCACATAGAAATTGGACAGAATTAATTTTTGTTTAGCCCTGAGTGACCATTATCATCAGCCATTATCAGTTTTTTAAACTTGTAGTATCTGTATTGTATCGACTGTGGCATATAAGGGGTCGATCTTATTTCACCGATGCATACCAACCATTAAGATGCATGGATACCATGATCAATGAAGTAAAATGTGATGAATTGATTTGGTAGTATTTCAAGAGGTTAATGAAAAGTGGTAAACTTGGTATCGAAAAGAAACCATTAAAAAGGAAAAAATATAAGACACAGCAATAAGCATGTATCCCACATCGCCCAGAGAGTAAACTCAAAAGGGATTTATATAGCAGTTAACTTAAAATGGATTGCTTTACTTGTCTCTTCGGGGACATCCGATGAAATGTGAATGATTTAGAGAAGATTAGCTTGGCCCCGGATGACACGCACAAATCGAAAGATCCAACATGTTTTTTGGGGGGTTTACGGTTTTTCCTTTTCCGTTGCAATTCTGATGAAAACCTATTTGGTGACTTGTTTTGGTAAATTAGGTTACCAGTTAACTTAAAATGGATTTGGGCTTAGTTTTAGCTTGGGCTTTATTTGTTGGGCTTTAGGCCTATTGTAATAATATGGCTCAGGCCAACGAGGCCTGGAACACCTATTATACGCATCAATCATATGTGACATTTATCTAATATTGGGGTGATATTAATCCGTAAAAAAATGTGTTTACATATGAGGGACAAAATTAAAGCTACGATATGCAAGAGATTACTTGGCTCCAAGCATCTAAAGTGTTGATTAGCAATTAGTTAGCTTTTGCTAATAGGGAGTTAGATCTCCCATTATTTCCCATATCATATGTTCATGGAAAGGGGCGTTTTTATGAAAGTCATTCACTATTAGCAGATAATATGGTAATTTATTTCTCCAAACATAATTACGGTCAGTTCATGTTAGTTATAAAACGATCATAGATGTGTATACATATTTATCACCGCTGATTATAAATTTACAATTTACAAGGGGTTAATATTTCGTACCATAACATTGGAGCTTCATCTTTCAATTGTCCTACTTGCAATTATGCTTTGGCCATTTACTCATGAAAACATATGTGTGATTTTACAGATTCGGGTAACTTCTTCACTCTCTCAATATCACTCTAACCTAACCTTCGACCCATGATGGAAAGATGTTTACTGACTTAACAAAATTGGCCTACACGGATATGAACGCAAAATGTAGTTGAAAGAAAACTTAAACAGGCGACATGATTTGTCCCATTATCAGTTTCTATTGCAATATTCTACTATTACAGCTTATACTAAAGTAATTTTTCTTTCTTTTTTAAGTGGATACAAATTGTAAACACAATCACTCCTTCTACAAAGTCAAGCAGGCATCAACAAGATTTAAGACTGCACCTTATACCCTCTTTCATAAAAAAAAAAAAAAAAAAAAATAGTAGTGCGTTTCGAAAAACCCATTTATACTAGAGGTATAGTTAACTTTTTTACGTTTTGATGGTTGTTTGATTTGGGTGAGTGAAACATGTTCAAATATACATTCTGCAGATCAACAACAAAACGGAGCTGAATGTTTTCACCCATACATAGATGGTTGGTTTGCAGACCGGTTTTTAACCATTATAATATCGCCGACCCTGCCCATATTGCAATTATTATCGACCGGTTTTGAACACCGTTGCTTGTTTGTTCTTGACTTGCACTTGAACCATATATTTCATCGTTCAAAAACTTGTACTTACAAAGTATGAGGTACTTCAATACCTGTCGGTTGTCACTGTAAGAACTAGAAGATTGTGTGTCAGTATACGAACACAACCCAGGTATACCCGGTCAGATCCGGCTATATTTGGCCAAAGACCCGGTCACACCCATATATCCGGTCAAGACCCGGTCAGACCCGGCTATATTACTGATAACACTGAACAATCAGTTACTTTACCAGCCAAAGGTAGCTGTTGTTCAACCTTACAGTTTTTCACGCAACAAAACGGTGATTATGTTACTGAAACAATGATCACATAATTAAGGTAACTAATAATATTGGGATCACATGAGTAGACATTTGGGGCGTTATTTATATTTGTTTTCAGTTGGACACATTTCAGCCAACCTATTGTAAACTGGTAGCTGCACCGTGGGTTGAAACTCGTGCTTACCGACAAAGCCAGATGCATACTAGTCATTTTATTTTGAGTTTACCTTTCGTTAACGTTTAGGAAACAAAATTTTGTGACCCTCGTAGCACTTATTTGTTTAAAAACCACCATTTGTAATTTCAGTTTGGTTGTTAATGTCATAAAGTTGCAAAAATTCAAATGTAGTTATGAAGTATGTAAGAAATTAATGCCTTAATATGCAGAGTACATTACTACATGAAGTACATCGACTTGCGCTCGTAGTGGGAATACCCTTAACTATAAGGCTCTACTACTAGTTTAATATGAGACGACATAGTTAACATATTTTGTGCAACGCGTTGAACTCTAGGAATTTAACCTCTACTTCAATTTTAAGAACCACGTGTCTTCATTCTTGAAAACGTGATGACATATAACTACACACTAAAGACTTGGATCTTGAATCGATGGTTCATTATAAAAAATCCGATTTTTGTTTCAGTTTTCGAACAAGCGCACATTATTAAGGTAATTATTATTTTTGTGATTGCAGAGTATACTCATGGATTGGGCTGGATTTTATTTATTGTTTCAGATAGCACATACTATTAAGTCAAGCACATTACGTGGACAAAATTCTTAATACTCATAATGCGGGGGATTTCGGCCAAGCTAGAACTCCAATTAACACCAGTTTGCATCTATCTAAAAATAGAGGCTTAGGTGTTGCCAAATTAGAGTATTCAAGGATTATTGGCATGTTAACAACCTTGGTGGGACAGGCTGTCACTTGTGTGATTGATGGTATCTTTGACAACGGGGCATCTTCTCTCAACTCGTTTGGGTCCAAATAATTCGATCCTTCGTGGCATCGTGTTTCAGCAAGGGTACTTACGTACATCCACGAATGACGTGGCTAAGTTTTGAGGTCCGTATGATGCATAACAAAGGTTAGGATTAAGGAAAGTTAGATGCCACATTGACTCTACAAATTAAGAGGTGATCATGTGAGCCTAGTTGTGTCTCCTTCTTGGTGCAAACTTAAGATAATACGAGTAGTTATAATGTCCCGCTTGAACCACCACCATGCATGATCAGACGTCTCGAGTGGACTGAGTGAGCTACGCACATAGAAATTGGACAGAATTAATTTTTGTTTAGCCCCGAGTGACATTCTCATAAGGCCATTATCAATTTTAAACTTGTAGTATATGTATGTATCGACTGTGGCATATATGGGTCGATCTATATTTCACCGTTGCTATACAACCATTAAGATGCATGGATACCATGATCAATGAAGTAAAATGTGATGAATTGATTTGGTAGTATTTCAAAGAGGTTAATGAAAAGTGGTAAACTTGGTATCGAAAAGAAACCATTAAAAATGAAAAAATATAAGACACATCAATAAGCATGTATCCCACATCGCCCAGGGAGTAAACTCAAAAGGGATTTATATAGCAGGAAAAGATCACATTACTTGTCTCTTCGGGGACATCCGATAAAATGTGAACGATATAGAGAAGATTAGCTTGGCCCCGGATGACCCGCACAAATCCAAATCGAGAGATCCAAACATTTTTTTGGGGGTTTACGGTTTTTCCTTTTCCGGTGCAATTCTGCTGATGAAAACCTATTTGGTGACTTGTTTGGTAAATTAGGTAACCAGTTAACTTAGAATGGCCTACTGGATTGCTGAACTCGATCACGTACATTTGGCATTTGCTAAAGTTGGATTGCAAGACTATGCTCGTAAGGTTCTGTGTGTGCTTAAATTCTTTTATTAAAAATATATACAACCTTAATATGTCGGTATTATGTGTGTGGCTTTAAAATAGGATACATACCAATTTTATGCAGTTTAGCTGTTTTAATTGCATTATTGCTGATCTAATCAAGTTTTTTTCTACTTCTTAGTTTATTTCTAGAATTTAATGCATGGCTGTAATATTGTTAGGGTCGTGTATCTGGACTTCACGTTACCTTGAGACCTGGCTGGATGCATGGTCTTGACCTAAAGTGATGGTCCTAGCTAGGCGGTTTACCTTCATTATATATGGTCAAATAACAAAATGAACATTGGACAAAATTGATGTTAGACCAATAAAAAACTGGATTTATATCAAAACAACGTTTACAATAAGATGGCGTGCAAACGAGCAACAAGCTGCGCCGCAACCCCTTTTTGGATGGCAAAACCAATCCTACTAAAAATAAAGTTTTGTGTCTTAGGGGTCGAAAAATTACTTTGCCCAACCCGTTGAACCCTATTCAAAATCTCCTCTGCTTCCGGTGCTAGGAAACCAAATGTATCAAAAGCAAAAGGGATAAACACGTGTTGATTCTCTAAACAAGCTTTCTCGTGTTTAGCAACTTTGCTCGATTCCGCTTTCAACGCAGCTTGTCCTGCAACAAATCCATTGTCCCTGAGCTCCGGCTATATTTGGCCAAGACCCGGTCACACCCATATATCCGGTCAAGACACGAACCCCTCCAATTTATAGTATAAAGTTTATTTGCTGCAATATTTTTGATAACACAGACAATGATAAGTTGATGAACAATCAGTTACTTTACCAGCCAAAGGTAAGTTTATCCGCCAACTAACACATGTTCTCAGTAGTTGCTGTTGTTCAACCTTACAGTTTTTCACGCAACAAAACGGTGATTATGTTACTGAAACAATGATCACATAATTAAGGTAACTAATAATATTGGGATCACATGAGTAGACATATGGGCGTTTTATATTTGTTTCAGATGACACATTCAAGCCAACCTATTGTAACTGGTAGCTGCACCCATGGGTGAAACTCCGTGCTTACCGACAAGCCAGATGCATAGTAGTCATTTTATTTTGAGTTTCACCTTTCCGTTAACCGTTTAAGGAAACAAAATTTTGAACACTCGTAAAGCACTATTTGTTTAAAAAACCGACCATTTTGTAATTCAGTTTGGTTGTTAATGTTCATAAAGTTTCAAAAATTCAAATGTAAGTTTATTGATGTATGTAAGAAAATAATGCATTTTAATATGCAGAGTACATTTACTACATGAAGTACAACATCGACTTGCACTCGTAGTAGGGAAACCCTTAACTATAAGGCTCTACTACTAGTTTAATGAGACGTCATAGTTAACATATTTTGTGTAACGCGTTGAACTCTAGGAATTTAACCTCTGCTTCAATTTTAAGAACCACGTGTCTTCATTCTTGAAAACGTGATGACATATAACTACACACTAAAGACTTGGATCTTGAATCGATGGTTCATTATAAAAAATACGATTTTTGTTTCAGTCTTCTCGAACAAAGCGCACATAATTAAGGTAATTATTATTTTTGGATTGCAGAAGTATACTCATGAGGATAGGGGCGGTTTTATTATTTTTGTTTCAGATAAGCAACATACAAGCCACCCATTTTGTAACTAAGTCAAGGGGTTAGATTATTTTTTAACCAATGGCTGCTACCCACGGGTGAAACCTCGAGTGTCCAAGATAGTTTCTCATCCATTGCCCCCCTCGCCATTTAAACATTTTTTTCATTGACAAAGTTAACGGTATGTTTTTCCTCAATAGTCCAATCTTACATATATGTACACAAAATCAAGAAATTATGTTATTGAGTCCACGGGGCAAAGTTGACTTGAGTGTCACCTTAGTTGAAAAAAAAGACACATAGTAACATAGATCCTCAGATTCGGGCGGCTATATCTAGTGAAAAATCATTTGCTATGTTATTGACTAATATCATGAGTAAGTAGACTTCAATTGTAGACCGCAACATTAGTAGAAAGCTGTTTTGGTGTTGCTATTAAGAAGAATTTCACCGAATTTAGTGGGCAATGTAACCAAAAAGAAAAAAGTTTTGCTGTCTGTCATAAAACCATGTAGCAATGCCAAGATCCATCAGATGGGCTGACAACGATCCTCTACTGAGCCATGGCCGAAACCATAAGGCTCGGTTAATCACGCTCTGGCTACATGGTCTCGATGCATCAACCAGACATGGGTTACTATCTCTTGAGGAATCAAGAATACAGATGTACGAGCCTATAGAACAGATCCTGTTCAAGTAAGGTCGTGCAGCATTGTCCATCCCCTTTTTAAACACCATTTCATTGGCATTTTTGGCTGATGTGGGATGGGGCTAATTGGTTCTTTTATTTCAGAAACTGACCCATTTATATACATCATTGATGGGTGGGTATAGTTCTGTTGAATAATGCTTCAGCTAAACTAAGTTGTCCAGCTTTACATTCCACGAGACCACGTTCTTTGACGGGATTGTGATCAATGACGAATAATTGAGCTGACTTAACTAACATCGCCTATCTTGGAATAGCTAGCAAGTGATCGATCATGATAGAATTTCATGTTAACTGAATTCATTTCCCGCATACTATGAATCAGATTTTGCGCGTCTTTCACGAACCCATATATGCTAACTAACAGCTGAAACCATTGCATTAATTAATTATTAGCCACAACATCCTTCTTATGAGGCATTTCATTGTCGTACTCCCTCTTTGCGGAACTCAAATATCCTACCTTTGCATAAAAGTCCAACAACCCCGTTTGCAAAACCACATCACAACCAACATTCCAGTTAAAATTTCTCGCAATAAAGCACTTTACTTAATGGCTCACACCGCTCCATTACACAAAATCCATAAAGTTAATTATCATCATTACTCAAACAATACCCATCAATCAAATTAAACATTCCCCGACACCTCATTTTTAACCCGATTCTTATCAAACAAATTAAAACCGCGCAGACTCCACATCGCCTATCCTAAAATAACACGAAACTATCGAGTTCCACATCACCTTATAATATCCACGAGCCAAGATTTATTGGTTCCTGCTGCTAGTGACCAAGAACAAACTAAAGTAATACTAGTTTTTATGGCTTGTAATATTATTGCAGAATGAATCAACATAACATATCGAAGACACCCGACGTCCCGGTGAAGCGTAAGCGTGGTCGTCCAAGCAAGGATGAGAACATCTCTAAGAATCGAGAAAAAACCCACCCAACCACCTCTGATAATGGCGGCGCCACCACCACCACCAGCTGCGGTCATGACCACCATCCAACCACAACCTGTAAACATCGTTCCCACTAGCAGCAATGTGAAAAAAGTGGACCACACCTTGGTGGGACAGGCTGTCACTTGTGTGATTGATGGTATCTTTGACAACGGGGTATCTTCGCATCACCGTACGTTTGGGGTCCAAATAATTCGATCCTTCGTGGCATTGTGTTTCAGCAAGGGCACTTACGTACACCCACGAATGACGTGGCTTCTCTATCTTTTGGCTTGAGTATATACCGATCACCGTAACGACGCTATTCTCCATAGCAGATTCCATTCGTAAAGAAAGTTCATGTTCCCACAATATGCCGTTATTTCACTTCGACCATCATATCCCGAATCTCTCTGATGTGGTGTTTGATCAACTAAAGTTTTGTTTCTGTTTCATCAATGAGATTAAATAAAGTGTTGGAAGCTTGTTATAAACTTTTTGATGATTTGTTTCATGAAGCTCATTTTGGTAAGTTTTGAGGTCCATATGATGCATAACAAAGGTTAGGATTAAAGAAAGTTAGATGCCACATTGACTCTACAAAGACCAAAGCTTAGTCCTCACAAATTAGGAGGTGATCATGTGAGCTATTGTGTGCTCCTTCTGGTGCAAAACTTAAGAGACTACGAGTAGTTTTATAATGTCCCGCTTGAACCACCACCAACATGATCAGACGTCTCGATTGGACTGATTGAGCTACGCACATAGAAATTGGACAGAATTAATTTTTGTTTAGCCCCGAGTAACATCTCATAAGGCCATTATCTTTTAAACTTGTAGTATATGTATGTATCGACTGTGGCATCTATGGGTCGATCTATATTTCACCGTTGCTATACAACCATTAAGATGCATGGATACCATGATCAATGAAGTAAAATGTGATGAATTGATTTGGTAGTATTTCAAAGAGGTTAATGAAAAGTGGTAAACTTGGTATCGAAAGAAACCATTAGAATGGAAAAAATATAAACCCCGCAATAAGCCATGTATCCCACATCCCGTTTCTCCTTGGTGGGGGGGAGAGAGTAAACTCAAAAGGGAATTAAATAGTAGGAAAAGAACAGTTTACTTGTCCTTTTCGGGACATCTAATAAAAAGCGAAAGATTTAGATAAGATTAGCATTGGCCCCAATGACACACTCAAATCGAAAGATCCACATGTTTTTGGGGGTTTACGGTTTTTCCTTTACCCGGTGCAATTTTGCTGATGAAAACCTATTTGGTGACTTGTTTGGTAAATTAGGTAACCAGTTAACTTAGAATGGCCTACTTAACTTAGAATGGCCTACTTGATTGCTGAACTCGATCACGTACATTTGGCATTTGCTAAAGTTTGATTGCAAGACTATGCTCGTAAGGTTCTGTGTGTGCTTAAATTCTTTTATTCAAAATATATACAACCTTAATATGTCTGTATTATGTGTGTGGCTTTAAAATAGGATACATACCAATTTTATGCAGTTTAGCTGTTTTAATTGCATTATTGCTGATCTAATCAAGTTTTTTTCTACTTCTTAGTTTATTTCTAGAATTTAATGCATGGCTGTAATATTGTTAGGGTCGTGTATCTGGACTTCACGTTACCTTGAGACGTGGCTGGATGCATGGTCTTGACCTAAAGTGATGGTCCTAGCTAGGCGGTTTACCTTCATTATATATGGTCAAATAACAAAATGAACATTGGACAAAATTGATGTTAGACCAATAAAAAACTGGATTTATATCAAAACAACGTTTACAATAAGATGGCGTGCAAACGAGCAACAAGCTGCGCCGCAACCCCTTTTTGGATGGCAAAACCAATCCTACTAAAAATAAAGTTTTGTGTCTTAGGGGTCGAAAAATTACTTTGCCCAACCCGTTGAACCCTATATCCAAAATCTCCTCTCTTCCCGGTGCAGGAAACCCAAAGGTATCAAAAGCAAAAGGGATAAACACGTGTTTATTTCTCTAAAACAAGGAGCCTTCTCGTGTTTATCAACTTTGCTCGATTTCTCCCGCTTTGAATTTGCAACGGCACTTGTCCTGCAACAAATCCATTGTCCCTGAGCCCAACAAGAGGGGACACTCCAGTAAGATCCACACAAGCATGTTTCTCCCCCACGGACCCAACCCAAACACAAGTATAATCAAGCTGGCCGAAGTAGACCCTCCCTTCGAGTGGATCTGTTCAGAAAAGTTCCGGGGCCTCCTTTCTAAAAAATTCAACTCGTTTAAGAACATCATACAGAATCATCCCTAACCAAATCATGCCTATATTTGAAACCAGGTAACTCCTTGCAATGGACCGCATGCTCACCAAAAGAATCCAAACAAACCTTGTGGCAAACTAGGCAAGGCTCATCAACCGGAAACAAAGGGATCATTAGCCGGTACTTAAGGATAGTCCCCGGTGACTCTAAGCCGACATATGTTGGCCTAGTCCTTCAAATGGGATAACATTCAATAAATTTCTGAGCACGGGGATCTGGATGACGTTCACAACTGCATTTTTGGCGAGGGGATAAATCAAAGCTCAACTCCCAAACTCTTGACAATATCACTAAACAGGGCACACGCAATACATTCTGGGCTTGGGGTGGGGCAATTGTCCTTGTTTAGAGAAACCACTAAATCGTATTCAGAGGGACATGCGCACACGATCCAACGCATATCCATAGTCAAGCCCCAACAATACCACATCCCCTGAAGAATGAAGTCCTGCAAACTCCAAGATTGCCCTCGAGGCCACAAAAGGCCATAAGTAGATAACAGTTCCTCAGCTGAACATAAACCCTACCCACCAAACGAATTGGAAGTGATGCAAGCCTCCATTGGAAATCCAAAAAAAAGGACCCCCCCACAACCCACAATAGCCTCTATCCGCCCTCCTAAGGCCATTGTTCAAAAAATAGAAAACTGCACTCCCTTTATAAAACATAGGTTGCACTGTTACTGAGACCAAACAACAGCTTTGCGACGCCCATGCATGAGCACAGCAAAAAGAGCTCGGATTGAGGGTCTTGTAGACTAGGGATAAGACTCATTCGTTCCACAGCACGAGATGCCCTTTTCACAGCCAAACTACTAATAAACCCTGCATCCTGGCTAACCGCGCCTCCAAGGAGTTTCACACCCAACGTCGGTCTCCCAATATCGCGGGGAAACAACCCCTCCTTCACCTTCACCCCATTGCATGATGGCCAAAAAACTTCTGTTTTCTTAATGTTGAGTTCAAGGCCCAGGCGGGGCCCCTCTGCCCTGATTATATCTATGGCTTTCGCAACCTCTTTAGTGTCTCCGATAATCGTACCATCATCCAAATACCAAGCATGGAAAAGCAGTTGGCAGCAATCCCTGATCCGATGAACAAGTGGGTGCAAAACTAGAGCAAAAAGAAGAGGCCCTAAAGGGTCCCCCTGCTGAACTCCAGTCGTGGACCAAATATGGTCATCACCCACATATAACCTCGCCGACTGACCATATAAAAAATCCACCCATAAGGAAATAGACGGGCATCGAGTCCGAACCTCATGTAGGAGGGTAGTCCGATCCACCAAGTTGAAGGCATTAGAGAAATCAACAGTAAGCATAGCCAATTTGAACCCCCCTGATGAAACTTATTTAAGAATCTATTCGTGCCATGAAGCACGGCCTCTGCCCCGCTGGGGACTCCCACCCCAAACTGAAAGTCCCCAAGGTATTTGGACATCTCCTTCCTGACACCCCTCATAGCCACCTTAGAGGCCAACCTCCTCCAAATCGCGCCCACAGCAATAGGCCTGATCCCATTGTCCGGTTTGAGCAACGGCGTGAGGGGCGCAGATGCCATAAACTCCGCCAAAACCTTAGGGCACCTCCCCTCCAACAATAAATTAACCACCACAGAGATAGCCTTGAGTAACCCAACAGCGATCGCCGACCCCTCACCACATAAAGCATCTAAAATTTTCAGAAGGTCATCATCAGATTATAAAGAAACCGGCCGTACATTTGTTTCTTACATTGTAAGCAAGATATCTTTTAAGTAATGGATCAATACTAGAACCTATATCTTGTTGGGTCGATACGGCTTCTTGATACATATGTTTTTATTACTCAATAGACAAAGAGATTCCTTGAGATGATGAAAGAGTCTGCTACATATAACCCATACTAACACATGCCAAAAGAGCCAATACATGAAGCAGGTACTTTATTTTGAAACTTTAAATTGATTATGGAAATATTCGTTGTTTCTACTCCGTATAATTTATGTGTTTTACTATGATTCTAACAAATTAACCATTTTCTGCTATTAGGAGATCCGATCAGCAGGAAGCAATCGTTAATCAGCGCATTACAGTTAGCCAAGTGAACTCTGATCAGTCATTAAGCAATTTCGCAACTAGAATGGTTTTCCTGAAGGGTATGGTTTATCATACAGATTTTATGTTTGTCTAATATTTTGCTTTGACTCGATCTTTTGAAGGTCTGATGAGCAGGAAGCAATTGACACTCAGCTAAGAAGGTGATCTAAAGCTGCATTTATTCTCATGTGCATTAAAATGAATTATTTATGATTTTTTTTCCTAGGCATTGTTGATCGTTGATCATTGTCAAGTGATTGTCATTTTATCTTTCAATATTAGTACTTTTAATTTAAACACTGTTAGATCAAGCTATAATTCCAACATGGGTGTTGTCCTAGTACTTATTACTTTAATTCATGGAGCTCAATATATACAGTTGACTTCTTAGATAGTCAAACTGTATTTTGTTATAAATTATGTAAGATCTTATTACACAAAGAAGCTCTAAATTTGGATCAAACCGTTAAGCATAAACATTAAAAAATTTGACTTTTTAAGTCAAACTATTGGCTTTTCTTCCACATGTCCTCAGAAATTAATAAGGAACTATAATCGTACAAACAATATTTTTATAATTGATAGGAAATTATCAAGTACGAACTGTTATATATTTATGAAAGCTATTGACTAGTCATATTGTGTTTTTCTATGGTTGGGCTACAAAATGTAGAATGTAGAATTTGGAAAACAGTTTTGACATGATAAAACTGAGCTAACACAAACCATTGATTATAACTAAAACCATATCACCATTGACCACGTACGTGATATTGTTAAGATACTAGAGTCTAAAAGGTTTGTACTTTTATCATAAAATTTCGGAAAATGCATGATATCGTACAAGGACATGACACCAAGTTTTGTTCCTGTAACTAAATGCGTTGACTTAAGACCCAACTTGAGAGCTGTATGGTCCTGCATTTCACACAAACTCCAAAATCTAAATCCAAAATCTCTGACAATACCTCTGTAAGATAGAATCGTTGCGATTTTTGTTTAACCGAGCAAACATATTAACCGTAACAGTCCACTGGGTCCATAGCCAGAGAAATGGCAAAACCAAAGCCCTAACAACTCGGTCCGTTGCAGAACCGCCAAGGAATCTATTTTTGCCTCCATGATCAACTTTCAAGCCTTTTGAAAATAAAGTCGATCACTAAATGGACAAATGAGTCGTAGTTGTTGGAGGTCATTAAGGGCGAGCCATCTTGAGTTGGTTTCAACAGCATGAACAAGTCTTTGGTTTTCTGCGTATTCTTCTTCTAAAAGCTCGCAAGTGACAGTTGCCACACTGTCTAAAACAGGTCGGATTCGGTGTGTCACGGTACCCACAAGCTGCTCTAACCCGGAAGCTAAAGCCTTCTTGAAGCCGTTGCTCATCTCTCCCAACTCAGATAAACATGACTTGATCCATTCTCTATCCGTTGGAGCAGAAATGCCTGATAAAGGGACTGTTTGTATGCAGTTTAAGCCTCATAGTGCTTATTGTTTTTAAATGCTTATTGGCTTGTGTTTCTTTGCTTATTTTTGTTTCTCCTAGCTAATTAGGTTTAAGAAATTAGTTGTCATTACTAGTTTTACTTTATTATCTTAGAAATAGTCTGGTAGATTAAGCCTTAAGTTTTTTTTAGTATAACAAGCTCTCTGTCAGTTTTTCTTAGCTGTTTTCTAGCTTATTTCTAGCTTTTCATAAAAAGTCTTTTTTATAAAAAATGCTTATTTCTATCTGTTTTAGCTTTTCCAAAAATCTGTTTTTCATAAAAAAAATAAAAGGGGAAAGGGGAAGTCACAGGTGAGCAAGACTCGAACCTGTGACCTCTACCCTCTCAACCCTCTCAATACCACACATACTAACCATCTGCGCCCTTGGGACTTTTCTGTCCTAAGGGGCAGTGGTTATTTATTTAACCTCATTTTTGGCTATTTAAGCCAATAAGCCCGCTTGGCTTATTCTGGCTTATCCAATAAGTCGAATTTACATTTCTTATTTTTCTTAGGTACATTTTAGCTTAATCTAACTTCTGTAATTTTCTCAGATTTTTTCTCAAACATTTTCTAATTTTAATCATTTATTTTCTTTAATTTCGTTTTTAAATCATAATAAATAAAATAAAAATCAAAAAAATATTTTCTTTTTTCTAAAAAATTTCTTTTATCACTTTTAACCTAGGAAAAATAGGATTTCTTCCGTAGGGTCATTTTTGCTAAATGTTAGTTTTTAAAGAACGGGATTCGTTCCCATTTTCGTTTCTTCGCGTTTTTAACTCAAATCACCTCCGTTTTTAGTCTAGTTTTCTTTATTCTTCCTTTTTAGTCATTTTAGATTAGGAATAGTAGAAAAATCATTGTAGGACTTATTTTTCATAATTTAGGATTTTTAATGTCGCGTTTGTTTGACGTTTTCGTTTTTTGTGTTTTACTTTTAACTATTTTATACGTTTAAATGCTATATGTTTTATTCATTTTTTTAGTAGATATAGATTACCAAATAAAATTCCTTTTTACCCATTCAAAACGCGCGATCACGGACATTACCGATTTTCAATTCACACTTCGTCGAGGGAAAAACGACCCGGGAGGTTTTTGAGATCTCACTTTGGTTAGAAGTGAATTTCTTAACCCGACGGAAAATACTATCTATACTAAAATTGGGATCAATTTTTTGCGCCGTTGCCGGGGAGGTGTGTACGATTTTCGCGTTTCGTTCGAAGATTAGTGTTTTTGAAGATCCTTCCCCTTGAAGTTAATTGCTTTCATTTGTAAATATTTTCTTATAAAAATATAAAAAACCAAAAATATTCTTCTTCTTATTTTATTTTTATTTTTCCTTTATAAATATTAAAAAAAAAACCCAAAAATATTTTTCGTTTATCTTAAAAACAAAAATCCAAAAATATTTTTATTTCCATTTTATTTTCTATATATATATATTTTCTTTCTTATTTTAATTTTTATTTCCTTATGTATTCTTTTCAGAACTTAAAAATATTCTTCTTTCTCCTCTTATCCGTTTAATTCTTCTTATCTCTCTGTATTGTTTAATTCTTATGGCGTCTCATCGTTTGAACTCTCTTTACGCGATTAAGGAATGCTCGACTTGTGGAAGTTTGTACACTAGAGAATGTTGTTCAAAAAGGAGTTTCGAAGACAAAATTCTTGTTCCCAAACCCGATTCTTCTCTGTGTTGTGCAGAATGTGGAACCCCGGTTGATGGTCCGTATTGTCGTGGATGTGCTTTCTTACGAAAGAAATTCGAGGAAGATTTGCTTACAT
>BQNB010090770.1:0-27058 GCA_026074375.1 Tanacetum coccineum | reverse complement strand
ACTTAGCCATGAGAGGCTAAATCTCTCATGACTACTCGGTGAGAATAATATAATGAATAATTATTTGGTATAGTTATGATCTTGTTAATCTTAAGCTTATGTTATAATCCTATATTATCTTATCTTATCAACTTTGATTATATACTCACACCGATATAGGTCGAAAGACACATTGTGATCTATATAGTTTTAAAGATTTGTCTATGATCTTTATCGTCTGTGACGAGAAATCCACTTGCGTTATTTGATAAACAAAATAGATTTAATATAATAGTAACTGGATTATTTGAGTAACACATTTGATCTAGTTAACTAAACATAAGTCTTAGGTTAAATAAGTGAATTTGTGAAAATATTTTCTGACGAGAAAACACTATTTATAAATTCAAGTCCTAAGTTTGAGATCGTAACTATTACCATTGCTTATGAATTATATGAAATTATCCAAATAGTCATCTTTTTCATTATTGAATTCAATTCAGTTTATTTCACTTATGTTAAAGTTTATTTTTTAGCTGATTATTTGACACTACGCAAATCCTTATGGACGACCTGGTCTTACCTAAAAGATTGTACTAAATACGTGGGTTATACTTTGACCCGTGTGTTTCCATCTAATAACCGGTAATCTAATTCTTATAAATTTAAAGCTTTTGAAACACATCAGTTATATACGGATTTTGTCCTAATGAGATTTATAATGATGATCTCTTCTAGCTCTAGACTCTATTTGTGCACTTTGGTTTTAGTACTCGAAGGCTGGAGCTGACTGCTACCTATTCAATATTAACAATCTTGGAGTGAGATGTCATTAGGTAACGTGTGTATCTCCGTGACAAATGAGACAAGTTTCTTTTGAGAGAAATTCGAATGGTTGGGAAGGGTTGTGCATTGTATCACTTGGTCCATGACGTCTTTCTTTAATACCAACAATCTTCTTTGTGATTTTGATAGTTTATGTATTGACCTGGTTTCTGCCTAAGGTGTGTGGAAGGCTTCTTTGTTTTTACCCTTTATCCATACATTTCTTTTTAATTCTTCAACCCCTTCAATACTTACCAAGACGTCATCACTAACACCTTGTTGTGATTGTTCCAGTATTAGCTCAACCTTAGTCGGCATTATTCCCCTTATATCATTCATCTCCAATCATACCTAAGGACTTCTATTCTAACTATGGAATTTACCATGGTAAAAATCCCCCAGGTTGGTTTGGATCATAGGACTTATACCTAACCTTAACCACCTTATGACTTCATCGACGTCGTAAGTTAATTGGTTGTGGGTACAAAGATCGAACCATAAAACCTTTGATACAAACATTTTTAAATACTCCCCCTACACATGTGCTTCGAGATTCGAAATTGTTTTGCACATGAAGGAAAGAGTTGCACTTAGATTCTTAAAGATCACATTCTACGATATCATGAATCTAATCACATGTTCCCTCATTATTTAAATAATAAATCTTTAGTATTTGAAATACCAATTGATTAAAATTTATTGACATGAAAAGTTTAATGGGGTGAAAAAGTATACCACGATATTGCATGCATACATTTTTTTGATAGCTCCTCTTCAACATAGTATGTGGGATACCACAGAAATTTAAAACTTGACATTACAAGGAAAAATGATATGACACCACAAATATGTTGAAGACGGAGTGAGATGCCTTAAGTGAAATGTATATTATTAATGTGAGATAATAAATTTCCACATTTTAAAAATTTACAAATTGTTTTGGATACATAAAACGACACTATAGAATGTACCCAAAAGACATTCAAAAGGCTTTTGTTTTAAAAGCCCCCCTTAAAAATATGATTGACTTAATACGATGACTTTTTGAGTATCATTTTACCATATTTGTGCCATTATAACATTGATATTGTCCAATTGTTTAAATAATATTGAGAAGGGAGTTTTGAACACACAATATTAACAAATACCACTTATTTATGGAAAGATACCACAAATTTATATTGTAAACAAATTGACATTGAAAAGTTCTTTCTGACAAATTTTGTTCAATGAATTAGTAAAAACCCATGATAGTTAGCTTCTCTCTATTTGAAGAGTAAGCGTACTAAGCATACACTCCTAATATTTTTGGATCTGGTTACCATCCTGGATAACTTGTAAGCCATTCACATGAAGCTACAAAACATTTGACTGTTTTGTATAGATGCATCAAGACCGAGAACATTAAACTTTCTCGTTCACTTATAGGAAAATTATCTTTAAAGAAACACCATCCTTTACATTGAGGTCTGAGTAAATGTACTACGGTTTGCACATAAGTTCAAAAAGAAAAAATTAGAAATGACAGTTTTTGAAACGTTCGAACTCTTGCTCGAACCTTCATTTACACACCCGAGACAATGTAATACGACATTTCTGTACGTAAAATTGTATCGAGTCCAAGAGAACATGTCGTAAGATATTTTTGGTATTATCTGAAATTTCTGATTTTGTATTTTGTTTTTTTAATAGATTTTTATATTCTTCTATTTCTTCTTTAATTGTTTTTTATAAATCAAAAATAAAGAGAGAATAAAAATATTTACAAATTGATGTTTGATGGATCAAGCAGATTCAATTGCCAGAACCTCCAGTTCATCTGGAGTCAAACATCTCATACCGAGTTGTCTGACAAGAGACTTAAACCTATCTTCCGATAAGGCTTTAGTGAACAAGTCAGCTAACTGGTATTCAGTTCCGACAAAGAATAATTCAACAATACCCTTTTCAACCTGTTCCTTTATGAAGTGATATCTGACATCGATGTGCTTGGTACGGGAATGCTGGACTGGATTGCACGAGATGGCTATGGCTGCCTTTGAGTCACAATACATAGGTATTTTATCAAAGTGGAAGCCATAATCTGTGAGCTGAGTTCTCAACCATAGAACTTGTGCGCAGCACGCAGATAAAGACACATACTCGGCTTCTGCTGAAGACATTGAAGTGCAGTCCTGCTTTTTGGATGACCAGCTGACTAACTTATCACCACCTAGAAATTGTATGCCACCAGATGTGCTCTTACGTGAATCGAGACAGCCCGCGTGATCCGAATCTGAAAAAGCAGTTAGTTCGAAACCGGTGTCCTTCGGATACCAGAGACCCATGTTAATGGAGTCTTTAAGGTACCGAAAGATCCGTTTAACCGCAGTGAGATGTTTCTCAGTCGGTTTCGCTTGATAGCGAGCACAATAACATGTTGCATGTACAATATCTGGTCTACTTGCTGTTAGGTACATGAGTGCTCCGACCATACTACGATATTTCGTTTGGTCGACCGGAGTACCACTCAAGTCAGCATCAAGGTGTTTTGTAGCCATTGGTGTACCAATGCTATCACATGAGGTCATACCATGCTTTTTAAGTATCTCTTGAGCATACTTAGCTTGGTTTATAAAGATACCACGAGGGGATTGGTGGATCTGAATTCCTAAAAAGAATTTCAGCTCCCCCATCATAGACATATCAAACTTGCTGTGCATTAGTTTTCCAAATCGTTTTGAAAGTTTTGGGTTTGTAGAACCAAAAATTATGTCATCAACGTAAATTTGCACAAGCAATATGTCTTCCCCATGTTTAGTTATGAACAGAGTTAGATCAATAGAACCTTTTGAGAATCCTTCGGATACCAGGAAGTTGGAGAGTTCATCATACCACGCTCTTGGTGCTTGTTTGAGACCATATAATGCTTTCTTGAGACGGTAAACTTTGTCAGGATGATATGGGTCAACAAATCCATCTGGTTGGTTTACGTACACTTCTTCCTTCAGAGGTCCGTAAAGAAATGCTGTTTTAACGTCCATTTGGTACACTGTAAATGATTTGTGTGCAGCATACGCAATGAACAATCGTACAGCTTCCAACCGAGCAACTGGTGCAAATGACTCTTCGAAATCAATTCCTTCCTTTTGAGCATATCCCTTAGCCACAAGACGAGATTTGTTGCGAATGACAGTATTTTCCTCATCACGTTTGTTTTTCTAGAGCCACTTTAAGTTAATGACATTTTTGCAAAGTGGTCTGTCGACTAATTCCCATACATCTAGTCGATCAAACTGATGAAGTTCTTCATGCATTGATTCAATCCATGCAGAATCAGCCATGGCTTCTTTGATGTTCTTTGGTTCGGTTTGACTCACGGTGAGTGCAAACATACACATCTCGCCATCTGTTTCTAGCTGTCGTCTTGTTCTAACTGATTGAGAAGGATTTCCAATGACTTGTTCTAATGGATGATCTTTTGTCCAACGTTGTGCGGAAGGATGGTGTTGATAGAAAGTATGCATGTTTGACGAATCAACATGACGAGATGATGTCTCCCCTTGTTCTTGTACCGGTGTACTGAAGATGTTGATAAATTCATCGTCGTCAAATTGTGCATTTTCTGTATTGGTTTCTGCTTGAATAATGTTCTCAGGTGCAGTGACAGTTGGTACTTGAGTTGGAGTTTGATGTGTTGAATGAATGTTCAATGGAGGTGGATCTGCAACATCGGTTGTTGTAGAAGTGTGAGTTGTGTTATGTTGTTGACGTTTATCGGGATTATCAGCAGCATGTACAGCGGAAGACTTTGACACAACATTTCCATTGAGTAATTCACTGAACATTGGACTATATAGCAATTCTAGCTCATTGACGTTGTTTCTATCTCAGCAAATTGTGGACATTTTCTTGACTTTGTGGACCGGGGACATAAACTGTCTTGAATCAAGTACCGTTGTTGAACATTGTGGGACCGGGGTCAGGAATGACGTCATCTGAGCCATTTGAGGTAATTCGTCAAAGATAACATGAATTTGTTTCAAACTATCATTCTTGTTCTCTTGTTATATACTCTGTAACCTTTTGACTGAGTAGAATACCTCACAAAAAATTAATGCATCACTTATTACTTCATTTTATCAAGATTTTCACCAATCTCTGATTGTGTAGCATCTGAGAAACCATTGATGGTGAAAGAAGTATTGACGGTTTTAGGGCATTGATGATATGGATAAGGTTGTATTCTATGTCAAGGATTACAAAGTGAATGGTTTTGAGTAAAACATTGTGTTGCCAATTGCTTCAGCCCAGAAGGGATCATAAGGAAACTTTAGGGCGCTTAGCATTGTACGAGCAGGCCTCAACAAGAGTACGGTTCGTCTTTCGACAATGCCATTTGTTCAGGGGTTCGAGCAGTTTGACGTTTCGTGTCTTATTTCCCTTCTTTTGACAAAGTATGCATGAAGAGTTTATTAAGAAATTCAGTGCCTTTGTCAGTTCGAACTGTTGTAACTTGAGCATGAAGTCCTCTTTGACAAGTATGAGGAAATCAATGAGAACTCCAGTTGTTTCGTCTTTGGACCTCAAGAAGTGAGTCCAGGTATATCGGGAGTTGTTCATCAACAATACGAGAAAACATACTCTTTCACATTTAATGCTTTTTCCCGCCATTGGACCACATAAGTCCATGTGTGAAGATGTAACCGTCTTTTTGAGCTCGGTGTAGTATTAGTGTAAAAGACTTTCTTTTTGCTTTCCCCAGTACAAGAAGAACCAGATGTCTTTGACGAATTCAGCCTTTGTAAGCCTACAATATTATTCTTTGCAAGAAGTTTATTGTGTCGAAGTTTTAAATGCGATAGACGGACGATGCAGAAACCATACCTGAGACGATGTTGCTTTAGCATTAAGCAAATTGGAAATTTTTGGTGTTGTTGAGTCTTGCATATAAAATGGAATACAAATCTGTGCCACGAGAAATGTGAGAAGATATTTCCCTTCAAATCACCGGATATAAACATGTAGCTCCGAAAAGCACACTTCCAAAATCCGCATAACAGAATTGACCACGGAGAATAAATTGTGCATTAACCCTTTGACGTAATAACCTTTTGTTAGTAATCGTTCTTGAACCAGATCTACATAGCATCAAGATTTAGTGCAATTAGATCATTTCTAAACTTCACCGTTACTAGAAATTTCTCCACAAAATTAGTTAGAAGTTTGAGATTTCTGGTCATGTGCTTTGAGCACCCAGAGTCGATGATGAATAGAATGATCTCTACGAGCTGCAAAAGAATTAGAAGACAATGGAGTATTAGACACAGTGGAACACCTAGGAGTCTTATGTTCACAAAAATATTAGCAGTTCTAGATGCATTTCTTAGAGGCATACTAACGCGTTTGGGTTAAAATTTCTTTTTGAGACTTAGGTTTCAATTAATCGGGTGGCGTATACTATAGAGATACACCAACTGCTGTTCACTACTTTGCTCATTATAAACTCTTCCTAGTTTTGTTCTAGATTTCTTGACAGTGGAGTATGTGACATTGTTTTCTTACTGAATGTTGCAACAGATGGTTCACATTATTCTTGGGTTGTTATGTGTACTAACAGGCACAGCAATTGGTTGTCTGTCCTAGAAATTCACGACCACTTGATATAATGTAGAAACACAATTCCATGATGTCATCTTTCAGCACACACTTCCACAAGTGACACAGACAAAGTTAAACATTTGAGGTTCTTTAGATTCAAACAGTCATTACAGCAAGTTACGACGTTTTATTATTGAAACTTATACTTCCTCGGTGGTCTGCTACTTCTGCAACTTCCCTTGTCTATTGTTAGACATGAGTCCTATCTTCCAGATGATTGCTCTTACGCTGTGGATCTGCTAACTCTTGTATTGGGGAATTACTCCTGTAGATAAAAGACACGCTTTGTTATGGTTTCCTTTTTTCTTGGTTGCGACTGAAGGTGTTCTAGTTTGGATTAGGCTTTGTGTGATACTTTGATACATTCTGGTGCAATCACATTTGTGTTCTTGACCAAATTGGCAAATATTCTGAGGCGAAAATGTGCAGTGACTGGTTTTGAAAAAAATTATTAGACACATTTTGTGTGGCAATGGATTTGATTTGAAAAATCTTTCTTTGCAAGAGAATCTGAAAAAATTAGCTGGGTACCAAAAAGGTTTGTCTTTGACTTTTAAAGCATTCGGTTGGTCGAATAATCGATGATTTTTCTAAACTTAGTTTTCCACATATTTTCCTTTCATTTTTTCAATGAGTTTCTTCAACTCACTTATTGCAATTCCTTTGTTATTGTAATTGAGCTTTCAAGTCTTGAATTTCAAAATACTGTCAAGTTCTTTAGAAATCCTTTGACTGATTTCTTGAATGATTTGTCATTTTTATCTATTTCTTACATGTTGTAAATCAGTTCAAGATTATGCTGTTTATGAAGTCTTCAATACTCTTTGACATTGTTCTACTTTTTGAAAGCTCTATTTTCAAGATGTTCCATTTTATCCAAGGTTTCCTAGAGGTAATCACATTGCAAAATAGTAAATTATCCTGATCAGTGTACAACACAAAGTTATTTCATTAGTGATCAGCATGTATATATTCCTGAAAGTCGGTCGATTTTCATTCAAAAACTGTGTTTTTTACGAGTTTTCCAGTGTGAGATTTGAGAGTGTATACTTCATGTTCATGAGATTAAAGTATCTCAAATCAGCAACCATTTCCCTTTTCAAACCAAGTGAAATTGTTTAAGTCCGCATTGTGTTTTGCTAATTTGGGGGCCAAAATTTCTTTCTATTGTGTTTTGAATGGGAAGAAAAAAAAAAAAATAAAAAAAAGATCGATGTTACCAAAATATGTTATTTTTGCTCAATTGTTTGATTGCAAGTTACTCCTCCGTCATAAATCATGTTTCTAAAGCACTCTTTTTAATCTTGAAAAGTTTCTTTAGAGCTTTTTACACTTTTTGTTCCAAAGGAGTGCTTCATCCCATTCGTTTTTCTAACAAAGTTGTTTGTTACCGAAAAGACTCTTTAGAAAATTCCTATTAGAAGATAAATGTCACACCCCACCAAGGTGGAAACACGACGTGTAACATATTAATAAACATCACACAAGATGATAGATAAAACACCATACATGAATTAAGATAAAAGAAAATTATCCGAATTACAACATTTCCAAGTACAAGTTTAAAAAGTACAATGACAATAACTTGAAAGAAAGTAGACATCCTGAACATGTCCAATTGCAATGCACTAAGTTTCCACTTTACAAATTTTCAACTGAAAAGCATGATAAAAAAGGTCAACAATCAAAATAGTTGGTGAGCTCACAAGATTATGTACACAAAATAAAGTTTTAGATAAAGAATTGATATCTGGTATTAGTTTGCCAACTCAAAGGCAAGTTATTAAAAATAAGCCAAGTATCCAAAACAACTCAAGTTTTCAAAACAGTTCCTGTTACATAAAGTAACGTAATACAAAATCAGATCGACATATATGTATGCTATAGTTTTCATGTGAGGCGGTACTTAAACGTATTCAGCATAACCGTTCCAAACATCCAATCAAGTTCTAGTTGTATAGTGTGGCACAAACACTTAGTACTATGCACCCTTGTGCGACGAGTAGGGAGGGGCTAATCTCCTAATAGCGCTATCCATAAATACTAACGTCTCAATCCCAATGAGGGGATAATGAGTTAAAAGTAGTGGCGGGTTCCAATCTGCCAAAGTATTAACCACATGGGCCATTTCTGCCAACACTCCAAAGTTATAACCCAAAAAGGACTTAACTTGCAATACCAACTATAACACTTGGGGGGTATTTTTGCCAAGTCCCCAAACAAATATAAACCCAAGGACTTAAATTGCAAAGACAACTATAACCTTGGAGGACCATTTTTGACAAAAGCCCAAACTCACACCCCCGTTTGAAGTACTGTATATCTTCCTAAACCCTTTCCCGCCAAATTTAAACCTTCCCCCTCCTGTCACTCTCACACCTCGATTACCCCTCACCTCAGTCCAAAACTGTCACCACCATCCATCCCCACCCCCACATGGGTCATTATCCAAGCTGGCAATCCCACAACTCTTGATTGGGCATGAAATCAAACGGATGAGATCACTCAGATTGGGGAGCAAGCAAAAAGAATGGCCAGGATTGATTTCTAGTTTCCTCTCACACAGAAAACACAACAAACACACTTCAAAGAAGACTGAAGAACAAGTTTTAGTATAAATAATCATGTAATAGTTAGGGTTTTAAGAAGAGAGGGGGAAATTTTTAAGTATACAAGGCAAAAAGCTTGTAAACTAAAATCTTTGTACCTTTTTAATATTGTCTTTTAATTAAATTGTCATTTTATTTCAGTCATTTAAATTTTGTCATTTTAATTTCTTGCAAATTTACTGTTTCATCTTTAATTCCGTCATTTAAGTTATTGTCTTTACCCGAGACCTGAAAAAACACAGAAAAAGACCAAAATGCCCTTTTCTCGAATCTGATGCAACTAAAAAAACGCATAATTTTATTCTAAGCTTTTCGACCCGTCATTAAGCATTTTTAGACTTAGTTATCCCCTCGAAAAGGTAAAACGACATTCTGAACAACTTTTTAGTTTTACCTGAGACCCAAAACTCAACGGAAAATGACAAAATACCCTTTTCAGTTTCTGCAGAAAACTAATATTTTTATTAAGAGCTGATTTTGTTTTTAACATTTTTCGCAACTTCAATCGGCCGTAAAACGTTCGTTATTAAGAGTTAGGAGCCGAATTTTATATCGAAACGTTCGTATTAACGTCCTCTATCATTATTCCTAGGCCAATTTCAGTTTTAATAATTTCGACTCGCCTAAAGACGACCTCAAATTTGTTGCTCCTATTGAGTATCTTTCAACTCCTTCAAAACTTCAATTTCTCGCGTTGCGAACATCGCCAACGCTCCTAAATGAGCATAGCCCCATAACTAGTAATCTCAAACCATCAATAAACCTCAAAACGCGACATGCACCTCAATCATTGGATTCACAATACAAGATCTAACACATGTATGGAACATATATTTAAATCAATGTAAAAAGGTATTAAAAACACTTACAACTTAATGCAATTGAAGAAAAATCAACATTATCAAACCCTCTTGGGTTTGATCTCTTGTCGAAACCCAACAACCTCAAAACAACCATAACTTGTTTTTTTTACCCTAAATCTTGTATACTCACTTTAAAATCAACGTCTTGTAACACCAATATACACTCAATTAGATCAAAAATTCTTTAAAATCAAAAAACTAAGGAAAATCAATATGCATGGTGGTTTTTTTGTTAAGAAATGATGGGGTTTAGTTTATAATTGATTTGGGATATATAGGACGTGATTAATATGATTTTTGATGATGGTTTCTTGGTGTTTTTTTTGTTGGCTGTGTAGAACACAGTAAGAAGGGGAGAGGGAGGATCAGTTTCTTGTATCTGTGTTGTGTCGTGTGTGTGTTTTTTAAAAGAAATTGGAGTGTATAAGGCTATTTATAAGGAACGGTTAATATTAGTTACCTAGTTTAAAAAAATTTATAAGGAGTGTTTGTTTGGGATTTAGTAGGAGTAAAAAAAGGTAATAAGGGGTGTTGGTTTTTAATCTTTGTTGGAGCCTAAAACATTACGGCGGGTGTTTGCGTTTATTTTATAGATATTGACTTGGAAACACGTAGTTGCACAAACAAGCGTTAAATGTTAGAGTAATGTAAACCACATTAAAGTACTCCATAATAATTAGAGAGTCAATTCTTACCGTTGCTCAATTGACGGATGTCAAGTTATTGACCAAAACAATATCCTGGTATTGTCGGCGCAGTGAAATGATCTTCTTAAATTCGTGACACTAAAAATCTTTTGGGTTTCTTATAGGTGGTCACGTTTCTGACGCGTTACCAAATTCTGACGCCGTCACTATTAGATCAACGACGGTGTCGCTTTTTGCTGTGACGCCGTCCTCCACCACTGTATCATAAAATCTTCAAGAGATTTGGTATAGGTCCATAATCTTGTTGTTCTTCTCCAATGAGCTCCAAGTCATTTGTTTTTCCTCCAAAAGCCATCTAAGTTCTAAAAACTTTGAAAACAAAATGATTATGAAGTAATTTGAGCAATTTGCATGATTTAGGAGGTTAATTGACCCGAAATAGTCGTATAAAATGACACCTAATCAAATACCCCTACACTTGGGATTTGCTTGTCCTCAAGCAAATGGGCTTTTCTACCTAGACAATAGCAATATGAGGTCATTTAACCTACTCTTTAAAAACATTTTACAACACAACCTTCTAGACCTCGTAATTAAAAGAACTGAAAAGTATATACTATGAACCTCACATAGTGTTTGGGACTTCTCTTTTCTCTCGGGTGCTATAATAAAATTATAACATAATAGGAAACGAAAATCAACACTCATTTACCTGTCATAGCATATAAATTACCATAGGTTGGTAAAGGATCAATCCTTTCCGTAGGCGCAAGATTTTATTACTATCACATAGGTCTATTTAAAGGATGCGGGGTGTAGGTGTATGATAACATTAACAGATCGGAAAACGGATGGGATACATTTAGTTGGTGACTTTGGGTAAATTTGGAGTGGAAAGGTTAGCTAATTATTATAAGGAATACTCGTTGGTTTGGTTGCGAAGCCAAAGATCGGACAAAAAATATAACAAATCTACACACTCTACACCTATCTCTTTTTTTCTTTATTGACTCTATTATAAAAATAGACTTAAGAAACGGCAAAACCCGTAATATTTTTTTTACTGTTATATTTACTTATATATATATATATACTATATATATATATATATATATATATATATATATATATATATATATATTATAATAATATATATTTATATATGATTCTTTTATTTCTTTTTTCTCATTTTTTTTCGTTACACTTTTGCCAGCATTGCTTAACATATAAATACTTCATGAGGGTTATTGATACACCCCTACACTTGAAACCTTTTACATACTGATTATTTAAATCTAACTAAATGGCACCGATTTGAGGTGGATCAAAATATCATGGAATGTTATGAGATCTATTGGGGGTAATTAAATTACATCTTCCCTAATTCTTCATAAGATTGAATATACCATGAATCTAATCGTCCCAAAAACAGTATTTACAATGATAAGGATTTAGCAACCGTGTATCAATAATTAATTAGGTTAAAACATAATGTACTAAAGTGTTGTCATACAAGGTAGGCTAGGCGATTTGAGTGTTACAAATGGTTCAAAGGTTAACAATGCTTTTCATTAAATAGTCCGCTTAACTATAAAATTATGAGAACGTGAAAAAAGGATAGGTCGGAGGGTTGTAACTAGGGGTATCTGCACTAAAAATAAGTTACATGGCAAAGGTGTGGGTATAATTATAATAGTCGAAGTGGAACATAATAACATATTACATGTTTTAAAACATGGGTTGATCCTAGTGCTTCTTATTAGCAAATCTTAATACTTACTATGCGGTTCAGGGATGCATCACTCAAAAAGTTCTAGAATTTAATACAGTACAGAAACGCTCATATAATTTAATTACCGTCCAATGCTCCAGAAAAAGGCGACAAAGACCTTACGTTTCAACATTGTAATGCATGAATGAAACATATGAAAGCATACGAAACTTTAACCTCAAGAAGCTAAACGGTATTAGCTATCTTGGGTATCAATAATGGATACCCAAATTCCTAAAGATATAAAGGCGAACCTCACATTTTTGGGGTGGAATTTTGAGGGTTTTTGTGCTAGTCATACACATTCCTATCCATGAGACGCTATTAATACTTGGTTTTCGTCGGTATGTGTCATAATTTTTTTTAATTTGGGTCAAAATTACCTTTTTATGCTATATTTCGATATATTACCTATCATTTTAAGGACAAAGCAAATGGCACTGAAGGAATAGTTTTAAGGCTTATTCCCCCCCCCCCTTCACACTTAAGTTCAACATATCCCTAATGTTCTATAGAAGTACCCGTAAAAACGAATAAAGGAAAAAGGAAAACAAGTAAAAGAAACTAGTACTCCCTGGTTTGCTCAATAATGGAGAAGAAACATGCGATAACTGGTTAAATTGTCATCAAGAATCATAACGAAACTTCTAAGAAATTCATGCTTCTTTCGTCATATAACCTGTAATCAAAGACAAAGACACTATACCAAGCATAAAACGATTGGATATATATAAATACATTGAGAGTTTTAGGGTTTTGATCTGGTGAAAGCAGTAAGATAGATGAGTTAATCATGTATTATAGGTTTTTGTAGTTTTACAAAAGGATTGCAAATTTTAAAGTTGGACATTTTATTTTTTAGAAATACTAAAAAAATTCGAATTTTTAATTTTTATGGAGACGCGGAGCGTAGGGTGTTAATCCGACACGTCTAAAGTCTGTGAAAAATTCTTCTTAGTTTTTATGTAAACTTTAATGCTCGCAATTCTATGCAGTTAAATTTGAATAAAGACTGCTAAAAAATAGAATAATCATTACAATCATATGACTCGAAACTGACGCGAATTAATCTAAACAATTTATTTTAAATGTTTGAATTTGGTTCTTAAAAAACCGAATATATTCTCCTACACTTATTTTGTTGCAAAATACCTTTGATTGCAAATAAGACGAAGTTATAAACAAACAAAGCATGATTACAAAATTCATTTTAAAACATATAACAAACAATAAAGAATTAATCACGACATCCTAAGTGAGGAAAGTAAATATTGGGTTTCCTCCATGAAGGCTTTTCTTTATTTATGAGTCTTGTAGCTAGACTCGAAGTCACACGTTCTTACATGACTTCTCCTTCATCATCCATTCCAGTCACGTATTTGGGTCCAAGCTTATGTGGTACCTTTAAAACCTTCTTCTAAGTCGATCTGACTTCCTACATACTCTTTCATATTCCATCTTCATAAGTATTACTCTAGATGACAATAAATCGTGACCTTCGCTAGATAATTCGCTCCTCTCTAGGTCCTTATACGGCGTCTTAAAGGTGATTTCTTTAGTTCCGTTCGTGAAAGTCATTAACCCGTGTTTCCTATTTATGGATAGGCATGCGATTTCAATGAAGGGTCATCCAAAGATCACATAGGACAGGCTAGGGTCGATGTTAGTCTCAGTATTTTCCAAAATGGTGAAATTTATTGAGTAACTCATATTTCCTACAAATACATGCATGTCTTTCTAATCTTTGAAAATTTGTTCCACTATTATATATCCATTCTTTCTAATAGAGTTATAATAGGCCAAGGACATGATGTTCATGGGTAGGCCAACATCAATAAATGCGTTAGCCGTGAATTTATGACCTATCATGCAGGGAATTTTAAGGTTTTTTGGGTCACTCTTTTTGATCTTAAAGTCATAATTAAGTAAGCATTTAGGCATTTCCTTAATCAATATTATAAACGTTTCCTTATTGTGTCAACTAAATCTAGAGGTTCTTAAACATCTAACGATTAAATTCCCTCGTACTTGTTATGCATCTAAATTATTAACGTAAGTTATGTCTTCCGCTTAGCAGTGACGTTCTCTGGTTCTTCAATGTGTGCAATGTGTTGGTGTCTCAGGTTCGCCTGTCTTTCTCGCTCTTCTTCCTCAGCCATGCTATCATGGGAGTCGTTTTGTTGCTTGGGATGTATCATGATAGTGTTGATCGAACCATGGACGTGGGTTGAGCATTGTGGGTCTTCAGTTGGGTATGAACGAGCAAACAAAACTGAAGAAGTACTCAGCTTTGGGTTTTTAACCGTGTCGCTAGGGAGTGCTCTCGCTATTCGATCGGTGATGGCCTTCAACACTGTGTTGATTTTGTTGGTCATCTCGCTTTGTTGTTGTTTGAAATCGGCTTCGAACTTGGACAATCTAGCATCTTGAGATGCCATGAAGTTGGACACCAATCCTTCTAGATTTGATTGATTGTTAAAACTTTGAGGATTGTTGTGCAGGAAGGTTCAGGATCGAAAACGTTGTATTGGAAACGGTTAGGTGGGTTTGAAAATTATTTTTGATTTTGGGGTTGTTCACGAAAGTTTGGGTGACTTTTCTTGACGGATTGTAGTGTCACTAAGATTGTTTTGCGCGGGCTTAAAAGAGTCACTTACCTTCTTTCGTCGCGGTTCGCGAGGATGCATATTCAACAAAGGCTTATTCAGGATTTTCCATGCAGTACTGAGTGTTGTGGGGACCACTGCAGATCTCACATGAAGAAGTGATTTTGTTCACTTGAGTAGGTTGCATCGGAGCAAGATGAGCTTCCATCAAGCATTGAACTTGATTCTCGAGCTCAATGAGGCGGCAGTCGGATGTACTCGGGCATCTTGAGGCAAAGAGATTGCCTTGACCGGCTTAGCGAAATCCCTTGGGTCGTTCCGACTTTCGTTGTCATAGAGGGCGAGGTCCTCTAATAATGCCTATGATTCTTTGGCGTCTCTGTCACGAAGCTTGCCTCCGGCCAATTAGTCAATGGTTCGTCTTATGACGGGAGTGACATGGTCATAAAATATTTGGACTTAGAGCCAAAGATCGATGTCATGATGAGGGACTTTTTGGAGAAAGTCCTTGAAACAAGTCCATGCCTCTGAGAGAGATTCTCCTTGATGTTGTTGGAACATCAAAATATCGTTGCGAAGTTTTGCGGTCCTTCCCGGTGGAAAGAATTAAGCAAGGAAACGAGTAGTAAGATCCTCCCATGTGGTGATAGATCCTGCTGGAAGACGTTCAAGTCAGTTGCTAGCTTGACCGCAAAGGGAAAATTAAAATAAACGCAGGCGCGTTCTTTCCCTGTTTTCACCGTCAAGGTCAAGTGAGTCCACAAGTTTTAAGAAATTCTTGAGGTGTTGGTTTGGATCCTCAGACCAAAGTCCGTGGAATGAGCATCCGTTTTGCACCAATCGGATGGTGTCGGATCGAAGAGGTACCACATTTTCCCTACGAGGAGCTTAATGGTATTCCTGTAGCCTTCGTGCCTAGGTTTGGAGTAATATCCAGGAGTACGGATAGGATTCGCGTCTCTCATGGTGGTTGACGGGAATGGATTATGAAACACTTAACACAAAGAAAAGATAGACTACGAGAAAGCTAATATACAGAATTAAAATTCTCACTTGAAAGGATTCAAATGAGTAGAACTAAGTTAAAATATGATCGAAAAATAACTATTCCCCACGTAGCGGCGCCAAAAACTTGATGTGAGGGTCGTAGAGACTTCTACAAGAATTTTACAACTCCCTAGGCAGTGTACCTAATCGTTGTAGTGCATTATAGGCAAGACTCGGGGGTTGTTATCGTTCTCTAAGGGAATAGGTTGGGAAGGCTCAAACACGGTCTAACAGAATTCTACGGGGTTGAGAGAAGATTCTTTTTGTGTTTTTATATTTATAAGAAAGCAGGTAAAAATCATGGTTTGAGAGGTTGGTTTGATTAAATAATAATTAAACTAATTATAATCTATGCTACTGGTGATAACTTTATGATAAAAAGATGTATTTACCTAATCATGCACTACTCCTCAGATTGCTTCTCCTAGATCTGTTTCCTTGTCACACTTGTGATGATCTGTGTAAGTATTTCCTAGGTCATGAACGGATTACACGAACCCGCCGTCTATTTAATATTCCGTTAGGGCAACACGTAAGTAAGGTAGTATGAAGACTATTACAAGGCCCCTAAGAGTATATTAAATGCATGTGAAGTAACTTAAGAGGGATCAACCATATTAGGGGTAAGGTAGTATGAAGACTGTTACCGATGGTATCCTTTCTACACTACTCGCGTTTCCCTAGACGTCTATGCCAATTTAAAATCTTATGGCTAGTTTTCTAGAGCCTAACACGCACATTCATCAACAAGAAGCAACATCAAAAGGATCTACAACCTAAGTTTCATGCAATCATAAGTAAATACAAATGAGGGTTTAGCCTATCATGTTAAAGATAAAGCAAGAATATAGATCAATCACACAACACATAGACATATTGAATGATTAATGATAGATAATCTTACTTGATTAGAACATGGATTAAAGGTAGTTACAATAGGGTTTTGAGGCCCTAAAAACGACCTTAAAAGCCGTTGAAATGACTAGGGTTCGTCTCCCTAAAATTATACAAAGTTACACACCTAAAACCTTAAAAACGGTTTTATATTTATAGAGATATCGACGAGACGGCGTAGCTTAGAAATCCTGACGCCGTCTCCACGTAGATGATTCTAGATTCTCTTTAAGTCAGCCACGTCCTGACGCCGTCGTGAAATGCCTGACGCCATCACCATAGATCACAACGGCGTCGCTTTATGCCTGTAACGCCGTCTCCACGCACTGTATGCATAAATCTTAAAGAGATTTGGTGTAGGTCTGTAATCTTGTTCGTTTCTTCTCCATATGAGCCCAAATCGCGTGTATTTCCTCCAAAAGCCATCCAAGTGCTAAGAACCTAAAAACAAACGATTAAGCATGTAATCTAGGCATATTTGCATGATTTATGGGGTTAAATAAGCCCGAAAAACTGTATAAAATGACACCTCATCAAGTGTGCTTAATCATATTCTCTATACCATAAACATAAAAGTCAATTTTCTAAAGAAACGAAGAGCAGCCAAGGTCAAGCATCGACACTAATTCCATAGAAGACACCGTGTAATTCCTATACTCTTGTAATCATTCGATTTTTGGTATCGTTCGTTAACTCGGTTAGTTTACCTTGGTTGTTTGATTATACTTATATTATTACAATGGTTATGGGCTAATACCCTTGGGTATTAGCCATCTTAACGAAGATTCAATGTTTGGTTTGTTTAAATCTCGATTGCTTAATTTATCGTTGATTGTTTAATTATGTTTATCATTTCATACTTGTCTATGTGCTTGAATATGCGAACCATCATTCAACTGGGTCTAGTGAGACTGACCAAGTGATCTAGATACTGGGATGGCTCTCCATATCGTGTTTTATATATCTGGACCAATAGGATCACAAATAATGTCCTATCTTTGCCTTTAGATTAGTGAGCTTAGTTGGCCTGGCAGGTGACCCTTGGATTAACGAGTACGTTCTTAATCATTGGTAAAGACTTGAAAAGTGAACTACCAGTATATAAAATGCCGTCAAGCATTAAGTAGGTAAAGTCCCGATGGGCCAGGGTTTAACAAGATCACCATTGCTTTAATCCCTAAGATAGATTATAATTAAACTAAAAAGATGCTTTATGCGGATGCGTTAATTGTGACAATATTTAACGTGTCTAAGTCTTAGGAAGAAGTACCGCCTAAGTCTTAAGAATGATATGCCGCCTCAAGATAAGCACTCATTGCACTAAACAAACAAACCAACGTTTAATCGTATTTAATATGGCTAATAAAGTTTTCTATCATTTGGCTCGACCGCTCTTTTATCTTCTGATTATCTTATTGCGTGATTATTGTGTATTGAATTGATTTAAGTCGCCACAAAACCTGTGCCAGTCTCTCAGGCTAAAAACCTCCCCTTTATCATTAGAACTAGGTTTAGCAGAGGTTTAACATTAATTAGAAATAACATAGAATTAACTAGACTAATTAATTAGAATAAAATACTTATAGAATATAAGGTTAACTTTCTCGCTCTTAGTGTTCGACACCCTACTTACCAACGAAGCTACATATTGACCGGGTACACTGCCCGTTAAAGTGTTGTTTTAGGATAAGTCGGCTAAATTTAAAACTTGATAATCAATAAATACAACCTACACGACAACACATCACCATTCAAACCCCTTATGCACACTCTTATTCTTGAGCAGTCTATGTGCGCGTACAACATCCAACCTGATGCTTTAGACGCTCATAGGCTGCTCAAGAATTGATACAAATTACAAAAGGGCAACCTTATTTGGTCTACAACACGAATAACACCGACTGTCCATGAACTAAACTAACAACATAATGGCTCAGAAATGCGCGTGCAGAACCGAACAAATAGGTGATCAACCCGCCATGGCTGCAAACATGATGTCGTGATGCCTCACCCAAAAATAGGTCGCTTTCAACCATCATGATCGAACAACTAATTACAGATGCAAAATGGTAAACGCACGTAAGCAATAATATCTTCATTGCCTCGACACAAATTACAGTGCCAACATAACACATCAGTATAACTCTGAATATGGCTACTGTAGCTGCAAACTGATCAAGCCTGTCCTACTAAAACATGCGAAACTCACAAATATTCATTACATTCACCCACATTTCCATAAAAAAAACCATGGAACCAGATAAAGAAGCAGTGACCCGCCATGGATGCAAATACAAATTCGTGATACCCCGCCAAGATACGAGCCGCTTGTTGGGATTAAAAGACTTTATGATGATCTTGAAGTTACTGCTGCTAAGGTTTGTGTTACTGCTGCTAAGCTAAAGTTAGTGCTGTTCATTAACTCTAATGAAAAATATGCTAAGTAGTTAGTACTGCTAGTTCATAGTTACTACTGCTAGTGTAACTTAGTACTACTAGTGTATATTAGTACTGCTAGTATATGTTAGTACTGCTAGAGTAAAGTTAGTACTTCTGGTGAAGATTGAAGAAAATATTCTAAGTAGTTACTACTGCTTGTACACAGTTAATGCTGCTGGTGTATAAGTTACTACTGCTTGTTAAGAGTTAATGCTGCTGGTATAAAAATATTACCAGCTCCTGAAGAGATAAAGATGCATGAAGATCAAGAAGATACTTATGAGATAAAGGATGTTATATAATAGAATAATCTTGAGAAAAATCTAAGTTTTAGTAATATATGTAAATTGACTAGACCTCCTTAGTGTATAAAAAAAGAAGGTCTAGGCATAGAGTTTTTAATGTAGTCTTATCGATATAATCTCATAGCTTTCAAGGTTTTGTAACCCTAATACTTAGGAGAGTATTCGTAATTATTCGAAAAATAATAAATTGGACCTTTTTATTATTGGAAATTAATATTGTTTTTGTGTTACGAGATGAAGCTTTTCTTATATAAAGATAACGATTTTACCCATAATCTTTAGTATTATGCAACAAAGTTTCTTAACTAAGTTGTCTAGATTATCTAGCATAAACTAAACCTTAAACAAATTAAGGAATTCGATTCATTAAGGAAGGTAACTTGGAGCAACAAGTTGTATTAGAGCTTTGAGAAGCATTGAATAATGAAGAAACTGATTTTTCTGTGTTAATGGAATGAGATTGATCATAGACTCCAGCCCATAAGGTCGTGCCTCATCAAAAGTGCCAATGGCCTTCAAACCAGGTGAGTATGGAGCATTTGGGATGAATAGGATGGAATAGCACATCGATATTGAATATTTCTCTAAAGGGAAGTCATAGAAATTGTAATGCACCTCTAATAACAAAAGTAGTTGAAGGTTTTTGAGACTTACAATTGTCTCCTACAACACTGAAGTAAAAACACAAAGAGGTTAGAGTTGAAGGCAAGAAGCACTTATATTGATGGGGAATCCCTATGAACATCAATTGAAGTTTAACTCCAATAAAATATGCCAAGTCATTGCTGGCAGGCTATTGTAATAGTTGGAAGGAAAGCTGCTACTATAAAGACTAAGAAGAATCTTCTAAAATGCATTATATTAAAATTTAAACAGCATCTACACATAGTTTTATATCAAACCTTTTATACTCAAAAGCATATCAGATCTCTAGAGATTCATGGTGAAGAATATCTCACAAAAGATGTTAATCAAAAGTTCTTAAGAAGTCTGTCACCAGAATGGAACACACATACCATTGTGTGGAGGAACAAACCTGAGATAGATACATTGAGCATGGATACTTTAACAACAACATGAAGAACTATAACCTATATGGGTCAAAGGGACATCAATGCTCAAGTACAAATACATAAATCGTAGCCTTTTGTGTTCCTTAAAACTACACCAGCAGTAAAATTGGAGCTTTAATACTGCTCATGTGCTACAGTAGCTGCTAGTACATCAAGCTTCTACTGTTTAACTCAACAACAATTGACAACTTGAGTGATACTGTAACTGCGCTTAATTTGCAAGTCAACCAAACATCCACTAACTTGACAATTAAACTTGCAACAAAATCATCCTTGATGATTTTAGGAGAACAGTATTTAAGGTGGGCAGATGGGTTATTGCAAACAATAGTGGCAAGGAGATATCATGAAGAACACTAGATAAGGAATTTCTATAAGTGAGTACTGAGACCATTTGGTTTGATAAGTTCCCTAAAGTGAGAGTTTTACCACTGACCACAAAGAGGGACAGCTTTGCAAGGGAGTGGCAGGTCTCGCAAGGAACCACATAAAACAGGAATGAGCGGGAGAACAATAAGAAGTTGTACCAGATGGAGACAACTACTTCTATGCTTATTGGTGTCTGTGATGGTTTCTGGTAATGATTTGGAGTGATCAAGCAAAGAAGGTCCCACTAACTATGCACTTACATGCTTCCTCTCTCTTTTATACAACAGAGTTCTAACTCTGTAGGAATCTACTTGATTCAAACTGTTGCTCATCTTTTTGGAAAATATTAAAATTCTTAAAGAACAAAATGAACCAACTTTAAAAGACCTTAAAGACTCTAAGTTAAATGAAATATGCTTATAAAATAGGTTTAGAGTCTGTAGAAGGTAAGATATCTAGTGTTATAAGAAAATATGAGTCTGTTTATGAGGAGATATCAAGGACTTAAAATTTGATATTCATTTAAGAGAATTACCAATTACAAAGGAAGAAAGATTGGAACTGGCTAAAAACAAAAAGATGAATATCAATCTAACAATAGAAAATTTGATAATTCAATCGTAAAAACTTAAGCAAACTAATAGACTTTCAATAGTTGATGATGTGCAAAATAGTTTAGGGGTAGAGATGTTGTTCCACCGGCACCCTAAACAGGAAACTTTATGCCCTCCAAAACCTATTGTCATTCTCTTCTAGAAGAGTTTATGAATGAAGCTTATAGTTTTAGTGAGCCTACAGTTAATGAAAGCTGTATTGAGCCAAAGTGAAGTTAAGCTAGTTGCAAACAAGCCTAAAGGTTGGTTAAGAAGAACATTGGAACCCCCATTATTGAAGATTGGATATCAGATAGTGAGGAGAAGCTGATCAAAGCCTAAATATAGAGAAGAAAAAACTGATAACTAGTTTGCTAAAATAGAATTTTTTAAATCTTAAGAGCAAGTAAAATCTCCTAGGGAAAACAACATTAAATAAGGTGATCAAAAGTAGGTCGGAACACACATATCTAAGACGAAACCAAAGAAACTGAACTACATGATGACTCAAAAATTAAGATAATTTTGAGATGATTAACAAAGCTTGCTATGTGTGTGAATTTTTATCACATCAGTATGATATTTGATAACCATCATAGACAGTTTAAATAATAAAAAGATGGTCAAACTAGATGAGAACAATACTCAAAGGTGAATCAACAGAATTTTTCTATAAGGACTACACCCCATCCTAAAAGGTAACAGATTCCAAAGCATATTGAAAGAGTTAGCCTATTATCTACTTACACTGCTAGACCAGTTTTAATACTGCTCAAGGCCCAGAACAACATGTTGGAATAGGGCAGAGACCAATGACAATGGTTATAATAAAGCACATTTCCAATGTTAGAAGTTCCATTAGACAACAACAACAACAACTAAAAATAGGTTAATTCAATCAAAAGGTTAATATTGCTAGGCCAAAAGCAGTACTTAATGCTGTTAAGGGAAACCAGGTTAATACTGCTAGGCCAAAAGTAGTACTTAATGCTGTTAAGGGAAACCAGGTTAATGCTGTTAAGGCCTCAGCTTGTTGGGTTTGGAAACCAAAGACTAAAGTTATAGACCATGTTTCTAAACACAACAGTGCATCAATCACCTTGAAAAAGTTTGATTATGTTGATGCATAAGGTAGATCCAAGTCAGTGATGGCTTGGGTCCCCAAAAGAAGCTGATTTTCTTATCTAATGTACAGGGCAATCCACAAATAGATTTACAGGATCAAGGAGTGATTGATAGTGGATGCTCAAGGCACATGACATGGAACATGTCCTATCTTACAGACTATAAAGAGATATATGGAGGATATGTTGCCTTTGGAGGTAACCCCAAAGGAGAGAAAATCACAGACATAGTGATTTAGTGAGAAAAAGAATTGAGTGAGTTGGTGAGAATAAAAACAGAAAGAGAGATGTGTAAAAACAAACAGAGTAATTTGGTAAGAAAAAGAATTGAGAGAGTTGGTGAGAATTAAAACAGAAAGAGAGATGTGTGGAATAAAAACAGACAGAGAGTTTTGGTGAGTAAAAGAATTGAGAGAAGTGGTGAGTTGAAAAACAGAAAGAGAGTTGAATATATTAAAAACAGACAGAGTGGTGAGGATAGACTGAAACTTGAGGAATTAATGGAATTTTGTACCAAATTGCAACAAAGAGTTCTTGACCTAGAGAACACAAAGACTGCTCAAGCTCAGGAGATTACAAGTTTAAAACTGAGAGTCAAGAAGTTAGAGAAGAAAGGAGGATCAAGAACTCACAAGCTCAAAAGATTATACAAGGTTGGTAGATCTGCAAGAATGGTTTCCTCTGATGATGCTAGTTTGGGTGATCAGGAGGATGCATCCAAACAGGGGAGGAAAATTAATGACATTGATAAAGATACAAAGATTACATTGATTGATGAAACTCAGGGGAGGTATGGTGATGATCTAATGTTTGATACAGGTGTTCTTGATGATGAAGAAGTGTTTGCAGGACAGGATATGGATGAAAAAGAGATTAATGTGGCTGAAAAGGAAGTTAGTACTGCTGATCCAGTTACTACTGCTGGTGAAGTAGTTACTACTGCCAGTCCAACTGAAACTACAACTGCTGATGATTTGACTCTTGCTCAGACTTTAATAGAGATCAGAAGTGCAAAATCCAAAGTCAAAGGGGTTGTGATAGGAGAGCAGAGTGAATCTACAACAAGAACAAGACCTCAACAACTACCATCAAAAGATAAAGGTAAAGGTATCATGGAAGAGCCTGAGAAACCAACAAAGAAAAAAGATCAAATTAGGCATGATGAGGAAGTTGCTCAAAGACTTCAAGCTCAAATGCAAGCTGAATTAGAGGAAGAAGATAGGCTTGTAAGACAAAGAGAAGAAGAAGCCAACATTGTTTCATGGGATAATGTGCAAGCAATGATAGATGCTGATTATCAAATGGATCAACAAATGCAAGCATAAGAACAAGAGAAGTTGAGTATTAAAGAGAAGTCCAAGTTGTTTGTACAACTCTTAGAAGCAAGAAAGAAGCACTTTGCAGCAATAAGAGCAAAAGAAAAGAGGAACAAACCACCAACTAAAGCTCAAAAGAGAAACACAATGTCTACTTATCTGAAAAAGATGGCTGGATACAAGCACAATCAATTGAAGAACAAAAGCTTTGATGATATTTTGAAGTTATTTAACAAAGCTATGAAAAGGGTAAACTCATTTGTAGATATAGATACATAATTGGTAGAAGGAAGTAAAGTAAGAGCTGAAGTAGAGATAGCACAAGAAAGCAATTCAAAGAGAGCAGGCACTGAGCTGGAACAAGAAAGTATTAAGAGGCAAAAGGTGGATGAGGATAAAGAAACAGCAGATCTTCAAAGACTAATAGAAGTTGTTCTTGATAAAGAGGAAGTAACAATTGATGCTATTCCTTTGACAACTAAGCCTTCAAGCGTTGTTGACTACAAGATCCATAAAGAAGGGAAGAAAACCTATTACCAGATAATCAGGGCTGATGGAAGTTCAAAGATGTACTTAGTCTTCAGTCATATGCTCAAAAGCTTTGACAGGGAAGATTTGGAAACCCTGTGGAAATTGGTAAAAGCTAAGCATGGGTCAACAAGGCCAGAGGAGGGCTATGAGAGAGTGCTATGGGGTGATCTAAAGACAATGTTTGATCCACATGTTGAAGATCAAGTATGGAGGAATCAACAGGATTACAGAGTGTTGGATTGGAAAATATATGACTCATGTGGAGTTCATTCTTTAAGGATGCAACATATGCACATTCATATGCTGGTAGAAAAGAGATATCCCCTTACACCTGCTACAATTACTGATATGTTAAACAAGAAGCTTCAATGTGATCATTTCAGTGAAATGGTATATCAGCTTCTTAAACTTCTCACAAAATAGCTCAAGAATCAATGAAGTGTTTGGAAGCATCCTCCTGGTGATTAATGAAGCTTTCAATGAAGAAACTTGAGATTTTGAAGAAGAATATCAAGTTTAAGAGAGGATTGTTGGGATTAAAAGACTTCATGATGATCTTGAAGTTATTGCTACTAAGGTTTGTGTTACTGCTGCTAAGTAAAACTTAGTGTTATTCAGTAATCTTAATGGTTGTTCAAAAAAAGTAATCTTAATGAAAAAATATGCTAAGTAGTTAGTATTGCTGGTGTAACTTAGTACTGCTAGTGTAACTTAGTACTGCTAGTGTATGTTAGTACTGCTAGTTACTACTGCTAGTATATGTTAGTACTGCTAGAGTAAAGTTAATACTACTGGTGAAGATTGAAGAAAATATTCTAAGTAGTTACTACTGCTTGTACACAGTTAATGCTGCTGGTGTATAAGTTACTACTGCTTGTTAATAGTTAATGCTGCTGGTACAAAGTTACAACTACTGAAAGTTATAACTGTTGAAAGTTACAACTGCTGAAAGATAAGGATTGCTTGAAGATCAAGATTACTTATGAGATAAGGATTGTTATGTATAGAATAGATCTTTGAGAATAATCTAAGTTTTAGTGATATATTGTAAATCAACTAGGACTCCTTGGTGTATAAAAGGAGGTCCTAGGGCATAAAGTTTTATGTATCTTAGTCGTATAATTCATAGCTTCAAGGTTTTGTAACCCTAATACTAGGAGAGTATTCGTATTATTTGTAATAATAATATTAGAGCTTTTATTGTTAAATTATATTGTTTTGTGTTACTGAAGAATTCTTCTTATATTAAAGATTAGATTCCGCATAATCTTTAGTATTATCAAACAAAACTAAGTTGTGTTAGATTTATCTAGCATAACTAAACCTTAAACAAGCTTAAAGAATTCGATCATTAGAAGTTAACTGGGATCAACATTGTTTGATTTAGAAAGTATGAAATGCATGTTTGAGGTTAAGACAAAAATATATGTATCATGTAAGGACCAACCAAGCTAAAAACTTGCCTTGGTGTCTCCTCCTCTTGTCCCATACCCACCAAGTATCCAAAATGGTTCGGGATTGCTTCTTTTTGTGTCGGGTTCCCTTAAAACTCAAAATTCATCACTTTAAAATGTTACCCGAAGTTCCTTAGTATTTTTATTCAACTAAAAAACACTTTTCCATGAACCTAGGTTATTTACACGACATATTTCCACACTAAACCTCCCAAAATTCATGTGAGCATTATTGGACGTGCCGAGACCCAAATACGAGTTTCGTTCAAATTTAACCGAAACCCTTCTCATAAGTTTTAGAAGTATCCCTCTTTAAGTTCGTTAAATTCACCCACGATTATTCAACCTGTTTTCAAATTTTGAAGAGGGATACTTATCAAATAAGAACACTTAGTACAAACTATGGATACTTATCAAATAAGAACACTAGTACACAAGTGTTCTTTTCAAAGTTTGGCACAACCCGAAGTCCGGTTATCACAACTTGTATCTAGTTTGTACTAGAAAAGAACACTTGTGTACTCTCTGATTTCGTGCAAGTGGATTAGTCCCTGGATTTGGCCCGTGGTTTTTTACTTCTCACTTTGAGAAGGTTTTTCACATTAAAATTCTTGGTGTCTTGTTTATTTATAACTACAAGATAATAGAATTTTTGTGACAGAGTTTCTAATGACAAAAAAATGTCACTAAATCCAACCTTTTATTGACACCTTTAGTGTAAGCAAAAGCCTAAAATTTTGAGATTTGATGACACATTTTATAAACAAATGTGTCACCAAAGGCAAAAAAATATTTTCTCACATTATTTTAGTGTCATTATAAATAGACTTTTACTGACTAAACTTCTACTTATAATATTTTAAGTGTGAGAGAAGCAAGTAAATCTTTTAGTGATACTTTTTTATACTTTTGTTGACACTTTTTTACTTTTAATGACATTTTTTTTTACTTTTGTTGACACTTTTTTTATGTG
>BQNB010090769.1:0-27058 GCA_026074375.1 Tanacetum coccineum | reverse complement strand
AATGTAAATGATGAGGATTCATAAAAACCTTATCATGAATTCTTTAATCCGGAGACAAAGAATGTTTGTAGAGTACACACCACTACAAAGGTTGCGATGGCTTAGCCATTTGGTCCCTAACATTTCATGTATCCGAAGTTATTGTTTCCACATATGTTTTGCATTTGGTTTTGACATATACATGGTGAACAACGTCCACATTGAGTGAAGCTAAGTGGATGTGAATGATTCCTTATTATGTGATTGGAGTTAGAGTAATTTGGTCTATTTTGGTCTCTCTTAGGTTGAGGTGTTTTGGAACAAGGATGAGAGTTTTCCTTTCTTCTCCGAGGAGGTGTTTTCGACCTCATTGTGGGTTTAGTAAATCCGACTCTGGGTTTTAAAGAAGGTTTGTAAAAGCGTTTTACCTTATCATCACTTGCAATAGGAATTTTAGTATTGTTTATAAGTATGAATTTTGGTTTTAAGTTTGGGTTTGATTCTATCAATTTTTCTTTTGACTCGACTTCTTGAGCTTTTACAAAGTTTACTTGTTTGGGTTCGCTAGGTGATCCTTTGGTAGAATTAAATCCTAAACCGGATTTATCTCCGGAAGATTTTTGAAAACTTATTATTTTCTTAAGTGAGTGACTACTATCATTAAATTGATTTAGTCTAGACATCTCTTTTCTAAGCTCCTCATTTTCAAACTTAAGGTCTTGACATAATTTGCATTCATCATATACTTCTTTACCCTTTTCTAACCTAGATAATTTATCTTTTAATTTTAGTACTTCATTCTCTAATTCTATTTTTGCTTGTTTTAGGATTTTATTTTTAGCCATGACTTTTAGTCCTATTTTGCATAATCTACTATATTCAATATCTAAGTCATTTTCGTCTAGTAATGTTTGGTCATCACTAAAAGTATTCGTTCATATATAATACCTTATTTGAAGGCTTTAGCCATATGTCACTTTTACGTCATTTGTACTTCTCCTCTTCATCTTCGGTCGCCTATCACTCCAAGATCCTCCAACAAACGCTTTTGATTTTGATATCTTGATAGTTTTGGACATTCTCCAATGAGATGATTTGGATCTCCACACTTAAAGTATTTTCTTTCGCCTTTGCCATTTTTGACGTCTTTATTTCTTTGAAATGATTTTCTCTCTTCATGTGATTGTCTTACGAATCATCCTCGGCTTTTGAAGAATTTCTTGAAGTCTCTAATGGCTATGGCGTATTCTTCATCTTCACTATCGGAGGCTAGGTTGAGCTTTTATAATACACTCGAATTCACATTTCTAGCTTTCAAGGCAAATGATATACTTTGTTCTCTTTTTGCTTTTGACGTTTTTCAGAATCTTTCTTAATTACTTTTCTTTAAACATTCATAATTCTCAATGAGGTTAGTCAAGTGTTAGAGTAGGTTTAGATTTGTGATACTTCTATCGTGTGATTTTGCACGCCATTTAGGATGTAGTGCCCTAAGAAATTCCCTAACACAATTCTTACTCGAAAAACTTTCGTCAAGTGCTTTTAGACTAGTAATAATAGTGTTAAATTTAGCAAAGGCATTATCTATTAATTCCTCTTTCGAGATCATGAATTGTTCACATTGTTGAACAAGAAGATCTATTTTGTTAGCTTTAACTTGATTATTACCTTGATGAATGATTAACAAAGTATCCCAAATTTCTTTTGCGGTTTGACACATAAAAATTCTTTCGTATTCTTTACGTGGCAAAGCATTATAAATTACCATTTTACCTTCATTATTTTTTGCAAGTTTCTTTTTAAGTTCATCAATTTTGGTTTATGAAATGGTACAATTTAATCCTTTTCAGTTTCAGGTTATTTTTGATTAGGAGGGAACTCACCATCTTTATAACATGCCATAGGTCTTGATCTTTGATTCACATACTTTCGAATCGATTTTTTCCAATAAATAAATCCATCACTTTAAAATAGTGGTGGTCTTTGAATTATATTGCCCTTTAAATATTTTTCGGATTCCATAGATCGATTCAAGTTTTAAAATACAATTTATTTTAAAATTCTTGTTTAGCGTGGCTCTTGATACCAATTGTGGAAAACTAGAAGGGGGGGGGGGGTTAAATAGTTTACCGCTTTTTAATTTAAGGTTTTAAAGTGTTTGTAAAAATTCTAGATTCGACTTTATGTGAATTCAATACTTGCACAATATATATTATTATACCGATCTAACAATTAATAAGTTAGTTATGAGAATTAAATGCAAGATATGATATTAGTTGTATAGAACAATCAAAACCACATCGCGGAGGATTTTTGTGGTTCAGCATCGGAAGCACTATTCGCCCTTACTCCACTCCCCGTGCACCTAACTCCGACGTGTTTATTCACTATGGACAACATGCCACTTATGGCGGTGTAGTAAACCGTACACATCGTTGCTTTACACGTTTTACGTATCAAAGCTTTTTGTCGAGTTCTTTTCTTTGCAGATCCTTTCTCATATTATCAAAACTTCTCGTACTTCACAAACTTCATGTCTTCTTCACAGCTTCAAGACTTCTTTAAGAATAGATCTTATTCATAATTTCTAGCATTCTCGGTGAGATCCACCACGATCTAACTATACTTAAATATGATCGCCCAAGATCTAGCAATCCTACACAACTTTACAAAAATTTTCAAAGTTTTACATTGTTTGTTATGATTGCATAGATTGCAACAACACAATGGTGTATACTTCTTCATTGATGTTAGAAGTATTTTCTCTTGCCACTTAAGGAATTAAGCTTGGATCACTTTGGAAACAATGGCTTTATGATTTAATTGATTTCAAACGGTTTAGAGTGGATATGTGGGCGTTTTGGCAGAGTAAGAATAAGTGCAAAAGGTTGAAGGAAATTGGGGAGGATAAGTCCATTATTGTATAGGACAGATAGGGGAGCGTGTACCTAGGAGAGTCCCCTTATAATAGGTGCGGTCCTTAAATGTAAGCGGGGCCCGCCCTGTGTTATTTAAGGGGCCGCCCCCCTAGGCTAGTGGACCTCACCGAGTGTCTTTTGTGTTAGGGAGAATTTTTCTAGAACTTTTTAGCCGTTTTAGGTCGAAGATTTGAATTTCAAAGTTTTTATTTGAATATCAACATTTCTTTTAATTGTAGAAAATGTTTTGTAATGTTTATAAAAATGTTTACAACATTTTATAAAAGTTTGAGGTTGAATAAAAATTTTCTTTGATCATAAAATGCATTAAGCATTTATTTATTCACACCTTTAAGTGATTAATTTTCGAAATGAATGATTTACTACTAATTACTTGTTTACGTTTAAGTTTACATTGAACTTTTTTATATTTTGTGATTATCAAAACGTAAAGATGTGAAAAATATTAGTAATGTTTTTAGGCATTATATTTTATCAACATGTTGAATGATAATTTTTAGTTTACGCGATTTAACTTAATGATTAAAATTAAAAGCAAACGCGTACACGGAATGAAATAAATAGTGAAAATAAATGACGTCGATAAAATTGACTGATAAATGACGGTTGTACAGTCTCCTCTTGTTAAACGAATTTCGTCCCGAAATTCAGTTTGAGTTGCCTTCCGGAATGATGTTAATGAAGAGGTGTGGGTAATTTTTTTATAAGTGAACACTGACCCCAACGGTCATGAACAGTGACTCTAACGGTCACTAAACAGTGACCAACGTACCCCCTCCATTTAAATACCAAATTTTTATCCTCCATTTCTCCACACAACACTAAATCTTTCACTTAAATTTTCTCTTATCCAATCCTCAAAAATGTTGCATATCATTACACTCTTGGTGATGGCGAGCGCGATAGCACTCGGCATTTATCTTGCTTACATCCAATAAGAAGAAGATTTTCAGTATCTAGCCTTTATTCTAGCGATTCTCGCGCCGATCATCGTCCTAACTATTGGCGTGGATCTTCTTTGAAGAAATAGATATTATTGCTAGGGAAGGGTTGTAATAAAACTTGTATTTCCTTTATGTTTTTATGTAATCTTATTTCTAAGATAATAAACGGATGTTGTGGTAACAAATCTATTTGTTTTTTTTATTTATGTCTATTCGAATTATTTCGTTACCTATGCTTAGTAACTCGTTAAGCTTTCCTGTTAAATTGATTTAACTTGGGCGTTCAAGGATATGTGACGTTGGTTTTTATATTTATTGTTTAAAAAAGGCTCGATTTATAGTGGGCTTATTCGTTCCTTTTTGATAACGCGGTCAGTTATAACATTTTTTTTTTTATGTTGACTTATATAGAGTAAGCTGGTAGTAAGAGTTTACTTAAGTTTTTTTATGATTTTTAGTTTGGTTCCTCGTGATAAATACATTTTATGAATACCCACATAAAACTTGATATAAATATAAAATTATTTCTTGACAAGAAGTTTTAAGGTGACTACTCTCAGCATGGGCATGGTCCTTCCTGAATTATACATAGGTTATCAAGCTATCTATATTTGAGGATTAATGATGCAATGCTCATTTTCGCCAAAATAATGTTATAATTTCATAATATTTATGGGAGTGGCTTATATAAATAAGTAGGGAATTAAAGTGAGTTCGATGAAATTTTTCACAACAGATTGATTTGATAGATAATTTGAAATCATTCGTACAACATAATGGAAATTTAAGAGAAAATACAGCGAGAATTCTTAAAGGAATAGAGTCTAAGCATTGATATCATCCTCTATGTCGTTAAGGTCTTGATTGGTTTCTCCTCATCCTAAGGCATGCACCATTCCCCGTGTTACAATACCTCCAGCTTAGTTTCTATGGTTTTGGTTCTTTAACTTCGAGCAATCACTCCTGTAATGCCCTTGATTCCCACATTCATAGCAAGTGAGGTTTCTCTGATTGTTAGTAGCAGCAGGACTCCTACAGTCTCGGGTCAAGTGACTAAACTCTTGCATGTTTGCGCATTTATAGTGCATCTAGCCATTGTGTTGGAAACTTTGCAAATTGTTGCATAGGATAGAGTTCCTAGCATACTCTCCTATTCAATAGAACCCCAGAGGTTTTATGGTTAAGCTATAGCCACACCTTGCTTCTTGGGAGGTTGTTGTTGAGCTTGGTTATTGTTATCGAGTTTCCTCTTATTCTCAGCTTGATGTTCAGCAAAGGTGCTGATCTTCTTGTCCATCAGTTCAGTTGCAAATTCAAATGCATCCTGCATGGTCTTTGGCTTAGATGCCATCACACTTTCAGATATGTCGCTGGAACCACGACTTACTTCTCGATCTCTATCTGACTCTTCAGAAACATCCTAGCACACATCAATGCACAGTTCCTTATACGTTGATTATTATAGTTTCCACATCTGTACCTTTACCTTCAGATTCCACATTCTCAACCTCAGTTTTCTTAAACTCGCCACTTGGGCATAGTACTTGTATGGTTATCATCTTTTTCAGGTCTTGTCCTGGTTTTTGCGTACGCAAACAAAATGCTCAACAGTCTAACATGGGCGTTCCACCATGTTAGAGCACTTCCAAGAAGAGTATGAGTGGCAAACTTGATTTGGTTTTCCATACTGTAGTTGCTTATACGAAACACAATTTCCATTCTTTCAAACCACTGAGTCAACTCGACAACTCCTTCAGTACCCTTAAAATATAGGGGTTTGCATTTTATGAAATCTGGGTAAGTGCACTCACGAGCAAGAGGAGCTTGTCTCCTTACACCCGGTCCAGAATCATGGCTGTCATCGCTATTCATGCTTCTGGCAACGTCACATGTTGCCAATGCATCAGCAACGCCATGGTCGATCAATGCCTTAAGTTGGGCATTGGTGACCGGTGTGGTGGTGGTGGTTGTTGTAGCTGGTGATGCCCTTGTGGTTCTTTTCTTTGGTGTCATTTTCTTCAAAATCATAAGTGTTGATCCCACTTCAATAGATCAAATTCCTTAAGCTTGTTTAAGGTTTAGTTATATTAGATAAATCTAACATAACTATATTAGAAACTTTGTTTGAATATATTAAAGATTATGCAGAATCTAATCTTTAATATTAAGAAGAATTATCAATGAAATAGTAATTATATGAACATATAATTCAACAAACAAAAGCTCCAATATTAATAATACGAATACTCTCAAAGTATTAGGGTTACAAAGACCTTGAAGCTAAGACTAAGATTGATTTTGGTTTTGATACATCAATATCTATGCCCTAGGACCTCCTTTTATACACCAAGGAGTCCTACTCGGCTTACAATACTTTCCTAAGAATATCAAATCTTTTAAACAAATAACTTATACATATCTTTTACACAAATAACTCATATAGATCACATAAGCAGTACTAACTAACTAAGCAGTACTAACTTCTTCACTAGCAGCATTAACCCCTTTAGCAGCATTAACTTTGTACTAAAAGTAGTAACTTTTGTACTATCAATAGTAACTACTTAGCAGTTTTTCTTCTAAGTCTCTAAGCAGCACTAATATGCACTAGAAAAAACACACCAAACAAAAAAAAACCCCCCCCCCCCAAACCCCCCCCCCCCCCCCCCCCCCCCCCCCCCCCCCAGTAGTAACATTTTCTCTAAGCAGTACTAACTGTGTTATGGCATAGTAGTAAACACTTAGCATTTTCTTTGAAGGTTCTTGAGCCTATTAGTACTAACATAACTATGAGCTACATTAACTATAATATGAGGCATCGTATTTACTAGCAACATTAAGAAGCTTTTAATCCCAAAATAATAAAAACAATCTCCCATAAAATTGATATTTATCTCCAAATATCACAAGTTTCCCATTAAAAGCGTCATAATCCACCAGGAGGATGTTCCAAACTACTTCTTGGATGCTTAAGCTATTTTGTGAGAAGTTTAAGAAGTTGATATGCCATTTTACTTTCATAATCATTTAAAGCTTCTTGTTCTGCATATTTGTAAATTTTAGATGGTTATAAGGGGAGATCTGTCTCTACCAACTTATGGATGTACTCGTGTTGCAATCTTAATGAATGTAATCACATGAGTCATATAGCTTCCAATCCAACATTTGTAATTCTGTTGGTATTTTCCATAATTTGATCTTAACTTGTGGATCAAAACATTAATCTTCAAATCTCCCCAGGGTACAACAAATCCTAAGTCTTCCTTTGGTTTGTTGACTCATATTTAGCTGTTTACTACTTGTTTTTTTACAAATCTTCCAAATCTTCCCTGCTAAAAACTTTTAAGCATAAGACTAACGGACTCTGTACTTTGAGACTTTCCATCAAGCTTTCATTTTTTGATAAAAAGCTTTTATTTCCTTCTTTGTGAATTTCCAGTCAAACAATACTTGGAGACTTAGTAGTAAAGGGTAAACATCAATTGCAACTCTTTTCATCTGGGAATGAATTCATTTAGACTTTTGAAGCTCTAGTATGTCTTTTCCTCATCCAATGTCTACTTCTTGTACTCTATTGTTAAAACTTTCTCTGTCTCTTTGAATACCTTTCACCAAGTCTACTTCTGAAGTCAACAATGTTTTCCCCCTTCTGAAAGCTTATGCATCAAACATCTTCTGAATAGAATCAAAAGATTTGTTCTTCAAGTCTTTGAGCTTCTTTCCTTCCATATTCTTTAGGTAAGTACACATGATTTTTTCTTTGTTAAGCTTGTGTTGGTGGTTTGTTTCTTTGTTTCTTTGCTCTTCTGCTCTCTTAGCTGCAAAATGCTTTCTTCTTTTCTCCTAAGCTTAGTTGTTGAAATATTGTCAGCCTTTTTGCATCAGGACAACTCTTCTTGCTCCTCTGCTTGTAGTCTTTGAGCTAATTCATGATCAACCTCAATCTTAGCCTCAATATCATCCCATTCTTCAGTCAAGGCAATATTGGCTTCTTTTTCCTTTTCAACTTTTTCTCTTGCAAGTCTTTCTTCTTCATCAAACTCAGCTTGTAACCTTTTAGCAGCTTCTTCATTAAGCATGATTTGAGCATCTTTCTTCTTAGGTTTCACAGGTTCAGGTTCTATCATTTTCCCTTTGCCTTTGTCTTGAACTTCTTCTTGTGATGGTTGTTGTGAAGATCTCGTTTATTGTAGATGTACCTTGATCAGTAATTAAACAATTACCTTTCTTGGAGTTGGAATTGTAGCTGTTATTGTTGTAGCTAGAACTAACCTTTGTTGATGCAATGCAAGCACGAACGGATTACATTGGTCTTTTATTTCATACCTTTTACTTGGGTTTTTACACTTTTAAAAGTTGCAAGTGCTTGAGCCAAAGTAACTTCATCAACAGTTAAATTCACATCTTTAGCAGCAACTTCATGTTCTACAACAAACACCTCATCACCAGTTAAAGCATCCACATCAAATATCTCATTATCAGCATCATATTGAACATTAACCAGGGTAATGTATTCATCTGCATCAATAGTATTAATCCTCCTCCCCTGTTTAGATGCATCCTCACTACCCTTCTAGACATACCAACTTTGTGTAACCTCTTTAGCCCATGAGTTCTTGACCTCTTTTTTTGTTCAAGCTTCTTGACCCTCCTCTTCAAAGTAGCCATTTCATTTTGTTGAGTGGTCTTTGTCTTCTCCAAATCAAGAACCTTTTGTTGTAAATTGGTACATAGTTCTATCAATTCTTTTAGTTTAAGACTATCCTCATCACTTCAAAGTGTGTTACCTCTTGCGAGCAATGAATCATTGGAAAGTTTAGATACATTTCTCAATCTTATTTTAAGCATTTGGTATACCCCATGGTTTTATTGGCACCTAGGACCACCACCTGAAGTAGTTCTTAAGGAACTAGATTCATTAGGTGTTGCCTTAGATCGGGTCTTTAGTTATTGTTACACTGTCCTGCCTCTGATTCTAAGCTAGGAAGCAGTCAGTGGCAGCATCAACAAATCTATCACCCAACTCCTTTATGGACAGCACTCTTCTCAAACAATGTTTATAGGACCCTAGGCTGAGTCACTAAGTGTCCTTTCTTTAGTTCCTATGAGGTTTTGATTCTTTGAGGTTGAGATGTTAATGGTTGAATAAAAGTGGGTGTGTGTTGGGGATAAGTTGGCATTGCTGAACCTTCACCTATTTCTTGTTGGTTTTGTACCACCATTGTTGGAAATAAAGGTGTTACTTTACCAGAAAAACCTTTGCCTACCCTCTTCATATTTCCAAAATCTTCTTAGTGTGAGAGTGTGCATCATAAATTCTCTTGTGAGTTGACATCCCATCAAGTTGTTAATCCATAAACACTTATACAAACCTTAGATACATTAAAAATATTCCAGACAAATTATCCAAGTTTTTAACCATACTTTCAAAAATGTATTTTGAAAAGTTGAATTTCTGATTTGTAGCTAAGCAGATAATTGCAGATGCCATAGTGCTACTAAACTCATTCCATGCAGTAGTCTTTAAACTTAGGCATTGTAAAATAGTATGAATAAGAAATTTCCATTGTGGGGAAAAGAATGCCTTATTTAAGCTTTTGTGAAATCTTCTCATACCCCATCCTTGTAAGTTCTTCAAAAATGGTAGAGTTTGGTAAACAATCAATACCTTCAGCATCTTCAAGTTAAAGATCTCTTCTAACAGTTGATTCTATGACAATTATCTTCTTGCCATCAACTAGGTCATGTAACTGAACTTCCCCATTAATAGTTTGGCCTTTGATAGTAAGACAGTATTGTTTAATACACGAAGTATATATAGTGGGATTAACGATTAAAACATATTTTATGAGGTGTGCATTCAAAAAATCTACTATTTGTTCAAACCCATCACTTTCTTTGGGTTTAGACAAAAATGCGACCATATTGTAAGTATCTGCAAACTTTAGATTCACCATTTGTGTTGGGTATTGATAATGGATGATAAAATTGAGTTAGGGTTTATGATTAGAGAGTATTTGAAAGATTGAAAATCATTATATGATTGATTTGAAACCTTAATCGAAGTATTTATGAAATACCATCAACAACATTTAAACTTGGAACCTAGCTAGATAGTAAGTTATATGCCTTAGAGCATTAACTTAGAAGCAGCAGTAGTAAGTTATGCCTAGCAGCATTAACTTTGAGCCACTAGTGTTAACTCCAATTCCATTCCAAAAAGCTTTTCCATCATTAATCTAACACTTTCTTTTCTTTTCCTTCAAAATGTTAGTCCAAAAACCAAGAAACCAAGCCATAAACAATTTTTACAATTAATTCACTCAGTATTTAAATATACCTAACAGTAATTAAGTATAACTAACACGTAATTATCACATTATTAATTATACCTAGCAGTATTAAGTATAACTAACGGTTGTAACTCAACAGTATTAAGTATAACCAGCAGTATTAATTATACTTAACAGCAGAAACTTTTAATGACATGAATAATAGTACTAATTCATACAAAACTTTAAAAAACATAAAGAGATAAAAGACTTTAAAGATTCATCATTCCAATACTAACAATCAAATATTGGAATCTACTTACATCAAAAGCTTTTGTAAGCAAATCTGCAACATTCTTGTCAGAATGGATTTTGACCATTTGAATCAATTTCTTTTCATTGCAATCTCTAATAAAATGATGTCTGATCTCTATATGCTTTGTTTTTAATGAAAAACAGGATTTTTAATTATGAAAATAGTACTGTTATTGTCAATAAAGATCTTGGTATGGATAAAATTGTACTCATAATCAAGTAGTGATTCTGAATCCAAAGCACTTGTCCACAACAACTTGAAGCAGCCACATACTCAGCTTTTGTTATGAAATTTGCAACCACTGCATGCTTCTTGCACTGCCATGATATTAATCTACATCCAAAGAATTGACAACCTCCTATTGTAGACTTCCTATCCAAGCTTGCTCCAGCATAATCACTATCAGTGTATGCTACCAAATCAAAAAGAGAATCTTTTAGATACCAAAGGTCCAATTTTGGTTGACCTTTTAAGTACCTAAAAATCCTTTTCACAACATGAAGATGTGAAACCTTTGGATTGACTTGGTATCTAGCACAGACACACACTACAAACATGATGTCAGGTCTTGAAGATGTAAGATACATCAATAAACCAATCATTGACCTATACATATGAACATCCACTTCTTCACCATCTTCATCTTTGAGCGGAGGCTTTTGAGTTTCCATTGGTGTGCTTGCAGTCTTGACTTCTATAAACCCAAATTTCTTTAAAATTTCATTAACATATTTATCTTGACTAATAAATATGCCATCATTCTTCTGCTTCACTTGTAATCCCAAGAAGAATGTAAGTTCTCCCATAGAACTCATCTGAAATTTCTCATGCATCAACTTCTCAAATGCAAAGCATAGCTCCTTCTTTGTTGAACCAAAGATGATATCATCCACATAAACTTAGACCATTAAAATACCACCTTTTTGCCTTTTGATGAATAAGGTCTTGTGAAGTTCAATGCTTGTTTTTCCACCAACAGCATTAACTTCATTTGTGCTAGCAGCATTAACATTGTTAGCGTTGTTAACATTATCTTCCTTCTCTTGATTATTACATTCACTATTATTTCTTGGATCTTCATCAACCTTCTTTCCATTATCACTTGAAGGTTTGGATCCATCATCATGAGAATTATTTGGATCTTGGGAAAATGGTGGATCAACAGTCCATAATGGTAGCAAAATGTAATTTTTGACAGGTTCTGTCTCCTTTCTAGCTTGTCCTACATTATCACTTGCTTTTGTACATGCAAAACCATTAGATTGTGTACCTGTAACAATTGGCTCATAATTCATTATTCTTATTAGTGCATCAATATCAAATAGCCAATCTGGTTCACTACCTACAACATTAGGTGTACTTTCACTAAACCTAATATGCAAGTTTTCTTCCACTATCCTTGTTCTACCATTGAATACTCTAAAGGCTTTAATATTCAAAGAGTATCCAACAAAGAAACCTTCATCAGCCTTACCATCAAATTTTCCTAAGTGATCTATGGTATTGAGAATGGTAACAGGACACCCAAATGGTCTCATAAAACTTAAAGTTGGTGTTCTATCATGAAAAAGTTCATATGGGGTCTTGTTATAAGGCTTAACTACTAACACTCTATTTTGAACATAACAAGCGGTATTAACTGCTTCTGCCCAAAAAGTAGTTGGCAACTTAGAATCAGCTAGCATAGTCCTAATAGCCTTAATTAGTGTCCTATTCCTCCTCTCAGCATCTCCATTTTGTTGAGGAGTTCTAGCTACACTAAATTGACTCAAAATACCCTTCATCTCACAAAACTGATTCATTTCTCTATTTTTGAATTCAGTTCCATTATCACGTCTAATCATCTTAACCTTGTGATCTACAAGATTTTCTATCCCTGTTATAAAGGACTTAAGAATGCCACTAGTCTCATCCTTAGTAGCTAGAAAGAAAACCCATGTAAACCTACTGTAATCATCTGTGACAACTAGGCAATACATTTTCTTCATAAGGCTTTTTATAAATGTTAGACCAAATAAGTCCATATGTAACAAATGTAAAGGAAGACTGGTTGAGTTCTCTGTTTTGGACTTACAAGAGGCTTTGTGCTGCTTTCTCTTTTGACAAGCAATACATGTTTGATCATTTTCAAAAAGTTTGGAAGGTAAACCTCTTACAAGATTTCCTTTAACCAATTTATTCATGATTTTAAAATTTAAGTGACCTGACCTTCTATACCAAAGTTTGGATTCATCAGATGTGGCTTTTGCAAAAAGGCAAGTTAAACCTCCTTTAGGAATTATGTTTTTTAAATCAACACTATACATATTGTTCTTTTTAGGAACTCTAAGTAAAACTTGACTTCCATCAATTAACATAAAGTTTGGAGATAAAACAATACATTCAGTGTCATTAAAAAGAACACTATTCTTTTTATCACACATTTGTGAGACACTAAAGAGATTAAACTTTAACTCTCTCATAAAATACACATTTTCAAAATCTAGATTACCAGTTTTAATGGTACCTTTTCCTGTAATTTTCCCTCCTTTAGGGTTCCCTCCAAAAGCAACATATCCTCCATCTATCTCTTTATAGTTTGTAAGATATGACATATTCCCTGTCATGTGCCTTGAGCTTCTACTATCAATCACTCTTTGATCCTGTAAATCCATTTGTAGATTGCCCTGCACATTAGATAAGAAAATCAGTTTCTTTTGGGGACCCAAGCCATCACTAACTTGGATCTGCCTTATGCATCAATATAATCAAACTTTTTAGGGTGATTGATGCACTGTTGTGTTTAAAACATGGTCTAAAACTTTATGCTTTAGTTTCCAAACCCAACAAGCTGAGGCCTTAACAACATTATAATTATTTCCCTTAACAGCATTAACGACTGCTTTTGGCCTAGCAGTATTAATTTTTTTACCCCTAACAGTATTAATCCTTTGATCAATATTACTGTTTTTAAATGTTGTGTTCTTATGAATGGGCCTCTTAACAGTTAAATGCGCAGTTTTAGAAAGATATGACATTGGTCTAACAGCATTCATTGTTGTTTTTGAGTGAGCAACATTAACTTGTCTAGCAGTATTAACCAATACTGCTGTTTTAGAAATATTTTGTCTAGCAGTATTAATTGATACTAAACCAAACTTCATTAGTACTGCTCTTGGAACCATGTTCTTTTTAGCACACGGGTGAGTCTTTTTAGCAAAGTTTTGATGATTAACCCTTTAAGCATTGTTCCAAACAGGTTTTACCATCCTATGATTTTGAAACTGTTTTTGATGGTAATTGCAATCATTCTGCAATTGATCAAAGCTTCCACACACATAACAAGCCTTATTAAACATCTCAAAATTTCTTCCTAGTTTTTGAGACATCATATTGTTCTAATTTATTTTATTGCCTCTTGGACTGTTAGTGTTTTGCCTATGTTGCTTAACTTGTTTAACAATTTTCCTAGCAGTTTTTTCTTGTTGTTTAGATTTGACAAACTATTTCTTAACAATACTAGGCCTAACTATTTTCTTTTTAGTTTTAGGCTGAGAAACATCCTCTTCCTCATCACCTGACACCCATTCTTTAATAATTTGGGCATCATCATTCTTTTTAACTACCTTAGGCTCTTCTTCACTAGACATAGCTTTACAGTTCTCAACTACAGGCTTATTAACAAACTCATCTAAACCAGTAAAAGACAAGTCAGGTGTTGGATGCATGAAATTTCCTATGTAGAGAGGTGGAACTGCATTATAATTTTCATATCCTAAACCTTTCTTGCAATTGTCAACTATCTGACACTTTATGAGCTTGTTTAAACTTTTAGATGCATGTTCAAATTTATCTACATTAAGTTGAATGCCATCTTTTTTTTAACTATTTCAAGCTTTTTCTTAAGCTCTCTAATAGCTATTTCTCCTAAATGAATTTCAAATTTTAATCCTTTAATATCTTGTAAATAAATAGACTCGTTTGCTTTATAAACTTTAGTTTTTATTCCACATGCTTTAAACCTGTCTTATAACCTAAAACCATTAACTCAGATTTCTTTAAATCTTTTAATAGTTGATCATTTTGAGATTTAAGAGATTCAATAGTTTTCAAACAAGATTTTAAACAAACAGAATTTGGATACCTCTGAGTCAGGGTTTGAAGATAAGAAAGCCATGAGTGCATAATTAGGCCCTTCCTCTGCCTGATCACTCCAGTCATATCTACCAAGACCATCACATGACACCAAAGCTGTGGAAGTAGATGTTTCCACATGCACACTCCTTCTTGAGCTTTCCTTGTTCTTGTTGTCTTGATTTCTTGGAGCTCTGCACTCCCTAGCAAAATGTCCCCTCTCGTGGCAGTTGTAGCACTCCACTTTTGGACTTATCAAAACCAATAGTCTCATTACCATTAACAGTAAGCTTCCTTCTTGTATTCTTCAAAAACCTTCTTGCCCTCATAGTCAACATGGCCATTTGCCATCTTAAATCCATCTCTTCCATGTCATCTAGATGGATTTGTTGCAAGTCATCATGTACAAGTTAAGGACTATTTTGTTGACTAGCAAAGAATGCACAAATAACATCATCACTCAAGTTATCAATATTTGTAGAGTTAGCAGCATTAACTTGAGTGCTAGCATTAGAAACTCTATGAGCAGTATTAACTGCTTCATTAGTGCTGCTAGTGTTGTTATTTCAAGAGGACACAAAAGCCATGTTCGGTGTGCTTGAACTTGAGCTAGACATCCCTTTAACTTCTGGTTCATACACCTTGAGGTTGTTGTAGAGATCATCCATGCTTATTGTATCCAAATTAGCCGTATTCCTCCACACAACAGCATGTGTGTTCCACTCAGGTGATAAACTTCTTAATAACTTTTGATTAACATCTTCTTGTGAAAGATTTTCATCTAAAAGCTCCAACTGACTTACAAGCTTTTGAAGCCTATCAAAAGTTTGATCAAGCATCTCTGAGCTTGGAGCAATGAAGTTTTCATATTGCTGCTTTAAAAGATTCCTTTGAGTCTTTTTAGTAGCTGCATTCCCATCAAATCTCTTTTCTACAGCTTCCAGTAACTTCTTAGCATCCTTTATAGAGTTGAACTTTAACTGATGTTTATTATGAATGCCCATCATTAAAGTACTTCTAGCTTTCACCTCTAATCTTCTCTGAGCCTTTTCTTTAGCAGTTGTAATAGGCATCACTGTCACAACACCTTCCACAGTTGTTGTTTTTGGCAAGGTTGCACCATTCTCTATGACTTCCCATAGTGCATAGTCTATCATCTGGATATATTGTTCAATCCTCATCCTCCATATCTCATACTCACCAGGTTTGAGCATGGGAACTTTGGATGCGGCCACCATGTGTGCAGAATCTTGATCCATATCTTTTAGCAAAAACAGGTTCTCAACAAGCTCTGATACCACTTGTTGATCCCACTTCAATAGATCGAATTCCTTAAGCTTGTTTAAGGTTTAGTTATATTAGATAAATCTAATACAACTATAGTAGAAACTGTTTTTGAATGTATTAAAGATTATGCGGAATCTAATCTTTAATATTAAGAAGAATTATTAATGAAAGAGTAATTCAATGAACATACAATTCAACAAATAAACTCCAATATTATTAATGATAATAATACGAATACTCTTAAAGTATTTAGGTTACAAAGACCTTGAAGCTATGAATTATACGTCTAGTTATATATCAAAAGATTGATAAAAAGATATCAAACTCTATGCCCTAGGACCTCCTTTTATACACCAAGGAGTCCTAGTCGGCTTACAATACTTTCCTAAGATATCCATAATCTTTTCTATAAACAAATAACTAAATACATATCATATAAGCAGTACTAACAAAAAAAGTACTAACTTATAAACCTCAGTAGCATTAACTTATCTCTAAGCAGTCTTAACCTTGAGCAGTACTAATATTCACTAGTAATAGTAACTTTGTATTAGTAATAGTAGTAAACACTTAGCATATTTTCACTAGTAGTACTAATATTTACTAGCATTAGTAACTTTATACTAGTAATAGTAAACACTTAGCATATTTTCTTTGAAGTTCATGAGCAACACTAAATCCAGCTTAGTAGCATTAAACATGAGCAGCAGTAATTCAAACAACATCAAGAAGACTTTTAATCCCAACAAAACTAATTTGCTCATGGCTTCTTATAGCATCGTAACATAATTAGCATGGTTTCTTAGTGATTTTAAAAAAAATCATAATTTCATGAATTTAACATAATTCATTCTAAAATTGCCATAACCCTTTTATGGGCATTAAAACATGATAAATAACTATAACCCTTAAAGAGTTTATGCTAAAACATGGATTTAAGGTGTTTAAATAATCCATACCTTAAAGTAGCTTGAAAGAGAGCTAAATTCAGCCCTGATTATCGTGTTAACATTAATTCTTAAGCTTGTTCCATGTCTAGGTCTTTACTAGAATTTAGGAATGATCTTGAAATCCCATAATATATTTTTCCCTTTTTTGTGAAACTTGTAAAAGGTAAGACAAGATAAGAACTGAAGTTTCCTTAGAGTTAAGGAAACTTATAAGAGGTTTATTTATTAACTTTCTAATTTTTTCAAAGTTAGTCCCTGTTAGTGTAACTATTTCATGAATAGTCCTTTGCCTTTATTTATTATTTTCATGTAAGGTCCATTTAACTAACGGAGCCTTATACTTATAACATAAATTAACTTGGAAGCTTTAAAATACATTTAAAGCCATTACCATGACAATTGGGGTGCTACAGATGGAACTCTAGGAGAGGTCCTGAGTTCACATGGGAACGTGAAGACCAATTTCAAAAGAAGTATCCACACCTCTTCACAAAGACCGCACCGTTAAGCAATAAGTGATGTTTTTTGTTTTAACTTCCAAAACTTATGGCATTAACATTCCAGAAATATTAACAAATTTATTCTGCTTATTCGGTCCATTTGTAGAACATCCAGCCCAAAAATTTGATATGTACTTATTCCAGCCTAATTCATTATTGATAGTAAGAAAAATACAGCCCATTGCAAATTGAATTCAGGGTTAACCCCCATTCTATCCAGTCTAACTTTCGGTATCATTATCAAATTTATGAACTCGTCCCAACTCAAAAACCATTGTAAACCCGACAACATTTCTGACTTATACCCTAAACACTACAAACATATCACGAGTACACTCGCACCCCATCGCACACATCTGCATCATAAACCAAATCGTCCTCAATCCTTTTCTACCACCACCCCAAGGAAAACCTCTAACCACTAATATCTCATTCCAACAAGCAGATGTACACTCGATCTGCTTATTACCCATGAACAAACACACAAACCTACAACCTGTTTTTGCTTCGATTTGGCTTCAAGATCTTACGACGAGGTCTACGGTAGGTTGTTTCTCTTGTTTTTTGCATTTTTACTCAATCAAAACAAAGAAAAGAGAGTAACAAAATTGCTTATTAACTCTTTCTTTAATTCAATAATTGAAGAGAGGTCACAGATCGATATGAAAACTATTTTCGTGTTGTTTGATCTGATAAAGGTTACAACATCTTGTTTAACATGAAAAGATAACTGAGATCTTTCTTGTTTGTTTTCTTTTGCGGTTTTGATTCAGATTGGTGTTGTGGAGATGAGTTATGTTGACATATGAAAATATAGTTTAGTATTGGATTTATTGTGATGTTGGCTCTGGATAGTGTGTTTCTTTTGTTTATAAGCAAAGATATGCATGTTTATTACCGGAAATTACACTGATTGACCCTTTTTTTTCATTTCGATATCACATCAAATTGTTTATTTCTAAAGTAAATTTTCAACATCAAACATTTTCGGTTAAGAATCTTGAGTCCAACTATTATGGTACACAATCATCTTCTTGGGAGGGGTCGAAATTGGTACTTGAGAATTTAACATTAAAAAATATTCTCTTCTTTCCTTTGGTTAAAGATCTGTTTATGTATATTCCCAATACTTTTAATTTGTTACAGATCTTTCTTTTTCCTCATTTCATCCACGATAAAATACATTTTCGAGATCGAAATTTACCAGATGACCAATGACAGTCGATGAAATCGATTCCAAAATTGGTAGTTTGACCAGTCAACTATCGAATTTGACCAGAATATCACATTTTGACCAGTTTCTGAAAATTTTGTTACGAAGCCAGTTCTTATTAAAACACTCTGTATTTCGAAATTGCATCTGACAAACTGAGATTGAAACAAATCTTAATATAAAAACCATCAAAGCGCCAATCCCGATCTAGTCAAAACCATATTGAAAAAGTAATACAAGTAAAACTGTATGTATAGAAAAGCACGATAGTCAAAATCAAAGCTGCTGAATCCGAACAGACCTCAACTGATCAAAATAACATAAATAAGCCGCCGAATAAGTTGTAATAAGCAGAACTCGACTGTATACGCATAACTGGACTGAATAAGCAGTAATAAGCCGAATAAGTTGAACGAAATGAGCTCTAAAACATAATGAACAACCTTTGCAGCTCTGATACCACTTGTAAGGAATCTCGACTCACTATCTCGGGAGGTCGGGAAAGCTCAAAGTATGAATAAGTCATAATATGGAGGAGAGAGTTTTTCATCATTTTCAAAATTTTATTAAAAATAAAAAGGAATGGAAATTTCAATGTGAGCTTCACCCTCTAATGTTGATTAGATGGGAGTATTTATAGTCTAAACATAAGGGAACTTTGGCCTAATTACATTTATGGCCCTTGTGTTTAACTTAAATATAAACTAGTGTAATTTCCATATAGACATCACATTTTTAATCCTAACAACCCGTTACAGGAATGTCGAGAATTATCCAAGAACTGAAAGACAATATGGGAATGACAAAAAGTATAGGCAGAATGAAAATAACAGTGCAGTGGTAGTTGCTGGGAATAGGCAAACAGTAGGTAGACATACATGTCATAGAGTTGGTGAAAATGTTTCAACTGTAATGGGTTTTGGCATATGACAAGAGAATGAAAATCAGCAAAGCAGGTTAAGGATTCAGCCTATCATAAGGAAAATATGTTGTTGTGAAAGAAAGAGGAAGAAGGGGCTCAACTAAGTGCAGAGGAATATGACTGGTTAATTGATTCTGATGGAGAGCCTGAAGATCAAGAGCTGGAAGCACATTACATCTACATGGCAAAATTCAGGAGTTCATACCAGAAGCTGCACAAGACAGTGGACCTACCTATGATATTGAGCCATTAGAGAAACAAATCATCCTATTCATCGTCATCTCTGGATGCACAAATCACATGTCAGGGAATCTGAAACTTCTAATTAATTTTGTAGAGAAATTTCTAGGTACGGTGCGGTTCAGAAATGATCAGTTTGCACCTATTATGGGATATGGAGATCTAGTTTAGGGAAATGTCATGATCAAACGGGTTTATTATGTAGAAGGGCTAAGTCACAATGTTTTCTCAGATGTCATGTTTTGTTGAGTGGATTTAGAATTTCTTTTAAAAAAGTCAACATGCTGTTGTTAGAGATCTTCAAGAAACAACTTACTTACTAAGTACTCATTGATCTAATCTCCTAAATACGAATGGCATACAAGAATCATCATTTTCCACTCAATCTGCTTCATGGCTAAAGCGTCACCAACTCAAGCATGGTTATGGCATCGTCGTCTCTCTCATCTTAAGTTTGATACCATCAACTTGCTATCTTCGAAAGATATTGTGAACGGCCTTCTAAAGTTGAAATACGTGAAAGATCATTTATGTTCATCTTGTGAATTGAGCAAAGCTAAAAGGTCAAAGTTTAAGTCAAAGAAAGAACAAAGCTTAAAAGAACAGTTAAATATTCTTCATATGGACTTGTGCGGTCTAATGCGAGTAGAAAGTATAAATGAGAAGAAGTATATATTAGTGGTCGCAGATGATTATTCAAGATACATAGGACTCACTCTTGAGATCAAGGATGAAACCCGGAAGTTCTCATAAAGTTCTTGAAGATGAACCAAAAACGCCTGCAAGCTACAGTCAAGATAGTAAGAACAAACAGAGGCATATAGTTTTTGAACAAGACTCTGCAAACCTAATTCGAAGAAGAAGTAATAAGCACCAAACATCAATTGCTCCAACAGCTGAACAGAATGGCGTTGTTGAAAGACGGAACCGTACTATGGTTGAGGCTGCTTGAGCGATGTTGAGAGCGTCTAATCTTCCACTATTCTTATGGGCTAAAGCAATTGCAACTGCATGCTACACATAAAATAATTCACTCATAATCCTAAAGCATGAAAATACAATGTATCACATAATTAACAACCAAAAACCTAATATCACATACCTTTACATTTTTTAATGTATGTGCTACATAGTCAGAGATGGTAAGAATCTGGACAAGATGAAAGAAAAGGAGAACGCTTGTATTGTTGTAGGATATGCACTTACTCAAAAGGATTTCGTTTTACAACAAGAGAACCAAAAGATTTTTAGAAACAATAACACGTCAACTAGATGCAACTTCAAGAAGACTACAGGACTCCACACAACAAATTAGGCCCCACAACACAACATCCAACAAAAACTTGAACAACAACAACGGCATAAACCATTCAAAGTACTACAAATGATTCAAGTAAATCCACTTATAGACAGGATCACCAACAAAACAACTTCAATGTCAAGTTGGATAACTATTAGTTCAACTTTTTAATGAATAGTTCAATCGAGGGAAAAAGAATGTATGAGTCAGTCAACCGTGGGGAATTCGTCGATCCAGCCATCTTGAAAAAAGCCAACCGCTCAGGAAAGCACTAATGGGCTGAAATAAGCTCCAAGAGCATGGTACGATGAGCTCTCCAAATTATTGGTATCTAAAGGCATTATAGACCCAACCTTATTCATTGACAAAGATACGGGGAGAAGACATCTTTGCTTGAGCAATTTATTTTTGATGATATAATTTTTGGGTCAACAAACCTAAAATATTCAAAACGTTTTAAAAAACTAATTCAAAGCAAATTTGAAATGTTTATGATGGGGTAAATGAAATTCTTTCTAGGACTTCAGATCTACCAATCCCCACAAGGTATCTTTATCAATCAGTCTAAGTATGCTTTAGAAATCCTAAAAAAGCATGGTATGGACAAATGTGATAGCATTGGTACACCAATGGCTACAACACCTAAGCTTGATGCAGACTTAAGTGGTACACTTATTGATCAAACAAAATATCGTAGCATGATCGGGTCACTCATGTATCTGACAGAAAGTATACCAAATATTGTTTATGCAACGTGTTTGTATGTACGCGATCAAGCAAGGCCTACGTAAAAGCACCTCAAAGAGGTTAAATGGATCTTTCGGTACTTAAAGAGGACCATAAACATGGGACTCTGGTATCCGAAAGACATCGATTTTGAACTAATTGCCTTTTCAGATGTTGATCACGCAGGTTGCTTATATACGTGTAAGAGTGCATATGGTGGGATGCAATTCATAGGTGATAAGCTAGTAAGTTGGTCATCTAAAAAGTAGAATTGAACTGCGATGTCTATAGCCGATGCCGAGTATGTATCTTTATCTGCCTGTTGTGCTCAAGTCCCGTGGCTTTCAGCTTGATAAAAATACATAGTATTGTAATTCAATTCAGTCACCATAAAGCCAAGCTCGTGCAACCCGATTTTTAGCATTGCCCGCACCACACATCAAGTCTCATACCACTTCTAAAAGAACAGAGGGTTTTCCCCCCGCCCCGAAAATGGTATTGATTGAATGTATACTTTGTCGGTAAACATAATACCAAGTAGCCGAATTATTTATGAAACGCTTTCAAAAGAAAGGTTTCATTACCTAGTTGGAACCGACTTGTATAAGATGTTTGACCTCAAGAAGAACTAGAGTTTGACAAATGAAACTACTTGATTTATCAGACATCAACTTGTAAATGTTTTTGGAAAAAAGAAAATAACAAAAAAACCTATTAAAAACAATAATACAAAAATAAAAAATCTTTCAAAAAGAAAATACAAAATCAGAAAATAAAAAAATACCAAAAATATTTCTTTCTCTATCATGTCTTTTAGAATCGAATAATAGTTACATACTCTAGAAATTCGTTTAAACAGTGACTCGGGTGTGTAAATAAAGTTCGAGTGAAGTTATAAAAAATTATTTTGTTGCTTTCAAAACATGTCATTCTATATTTTTCTTGATGGGCTGTAATTACTATTTTTTTTTCCAACAATTGCAACCCGATCAAAATGTCCAAAGATAATGTGAATCACCAACTTTATTCCCTCGCACGAGAATTATCACCTTCTGAACTTGAGCTATTACATTTATTAGATGGATTAGCCCAACCCGGTTTTTTTTTGTGGTTGGGTCCATTAGGTTTGTACCTCTAAATATGTGTCTCAATAAACATTATAACCTACCGGGTAAGTCAATATCAAAGACATTCAAAGTCTTTAGAGCTCAAGTAACAATGGTTTTCAAAACTATTGAACATAATTTTTCAATAATTTCTTAAAGGTGTATCAAACATCTTTCCATATTGCGTGTCAAACACGCCCAGTCTTACGAAACTTTCAAAAGTATATCAAGTTTTTTAATAAGTGGATCATTTTTAGGGAGTAATTTTAAATCTCAGTTTAATGTTTCTTCTAACACATTCTCGAACGGCTATTTTAGTGGTGTCTAAAACATGCCAATGGTGAGCATAATCATTTCAAAAAATGTTTTAAATGTCAATTCTAGGGCTCTTTCAAATTATGTGCTCCAGAGTTCAAAATGTTAATAACAAAAGGGAATATTCCATTGTCCAAAAAAAGGTGTTGAAACGTGGAATATAATCCGAAAAGCGTTGTTAGCGATCGTAAGTTCACATTCCGTCTAAGGGTAACCGAAAATGTTGTTACGTCGGATTACATCTGTTCTAATTCTTCTAAGTATTTGAACACACGTCGTTAATAGGCTTTGGGACCATCCAGTTTTATATACAAACACACTTTGACTATAACTAGTTATCTCATTTTGTTTTTTATAACAAATTAAAAAAGTGTTCCAAAATTCAATCTAAATGTAACACGTTTCTCTCCGTGAAAATTTTTCTATGTCATTATAAATCAATAGTAATCTTAAAATACTAAAGATTTAATATTTTCGATAAGGAGAGAAAATTTGATAAAAAAAAAAAATGGTGAAGAAAAAAGGATGTAATTAATTATGGTAATTAATTCATTGGCCTATAAATGACTCAAGAGTTTTGCGCTCAAAAACTTATTACCTTCATGTGCGAAATAATATCGAATATCGATGCACATGTGTAGGGGGGTATTTCAAAATAAAACTTTTAAAGTGTCAAACGTTTTGATTTATATCAAACACTTTGATTGTTTTTCAAACAACGTTTTATGGTATCAATCTCTATACCCAACAGCTAACTAATTCACGACGTCTTTAAAGTCATGAGGTGGTTAAGGTAGCTGATGATCCTAATGATCCAACCAATTACCGGAGAATAATACCCGGGACACTCCATTTTTTAAAAATAGCAGTCCTTAGGTATGATTTGGAGATGAATGAGAAAAGGTAATAATATAGTCTAAAGGCATACGCTAGCATCAGAACAATCACAGACATGGGAGATAGTAAAGACGGTCTTGGAAAACATTAAAGGGTTGAACAATGAAAAAAAAAAAAAATATTGTAAAGGTTGGAAAAGAAAAAAACCCCTTCAATACACTATAGGCATAAACCGGTTCATTACATAGAATCAAAAATCACAACGAAGAAGTCATATTGAAGATAGACCCAATCAGGACCCAAAGATGCAGAGCACAATCCCTTCACAACCATTCAAGTTTATTTACAAAAGATTCGTGTCTCATATGTCACAAACAATTAAACGTATCTATTGACTTTCGCACACCTAGAATGATGATGATTAGCAAATTGTGTCAATCTACCTCCAACCTTCAGATCACTAAAACCAAATGCACTAATCGAGTCCTAGAGCCAAGAGAATCATAATATAAATAACTCCATAGGCACAAAGAATGTAAAACACTTAAAACACACCCGTGTTTTTAAGGTCATTGTTACGACTCATTTTATTCCTGTTTTTATTTTATGTCATTACCGATTTGCTTTTAATTTTAATCGTTAAGGTAAATCGCGTAAACTAAAAAATTTCATTCAACGTAAACGGGTATCAAACAATTAAATGTTTACGTCAAGCAAGTGTTAGATAATTATTAACTTTGCACATTTTATTTTTATTAGTTACGTAAAGTGTTTACGTTTTGCGATAAAATACGTTTAGGCATTTACGGAACCACCAAAACTTATCTACGCTTCAACAAATACCCATTTTTATACCCAATTCTCAAAGTTTATAATAAAACTTCACACAACATTTTTATAACCATATAGGCCGAATTCTAGCATAAAGAATAAACCAAAGACATACAATGTACAAGTTATACCTTTATACTTAAACTTACCAAGTTATAACTTCAAAATTATGCAAAATATTTCCATAAAAGGTCAAAGACACCAACTAGTTCATCCCCCCTCCTAAATTTCATGGGATGCTTCCCATTTTAGGGAACCAAGAGCACACAAAGCTTAACCAAAAGTCTTGTACAAGCTAGGAACTTATTAAGCTAGATCATGACTAGTATTTTTTACCAATATTTCCCTAATTCCCTCCCCATGTTTTCACTTAACCTAAGACTTTTAGTAAGATTGACTAGTCTTGTAGTATATATATATACATACATCACTAGAACATATAACACATACACTTCATTTTCATAAGCAAAAAGTTTACAATCTCTCTTGTTCTCTCCCTCTAGCCCACGGCCAAAACAAACACCCTTAGATAATCTATACAGATTTTATTTACCACATATACAAGTGTTCTAACATCATATCTAAGGTATTACAAGAAGGTTTAAAGGTTTGTATTAGCATTTACAAGGGTTAATTAAGAAAGATTTAAGATTAGGGTTTTCTTTAGAATTAGGGTTTCTAAGTCTTAGAAGCTTGGGTTTAATATCTAAACTAGGTTTTAGATCTTATTGTTCATCATCCTACTTCATATTAAGGTCATCTAAAACTCTTAAACTCTTTACATTCATGATTTTATGTGTATATATCCTTTATGTAGTAAATCACCATCTAGGAATATTATTAACATGTAAAATGGATTTTTACATTTGTTCATGGTTTGATAAACTTTGTCATATGTTATATTAATGTTAAGATCATGTTGTAATGGAAGACTAGGCATTATACAAGTATGGGTTACTTTATAAAAGTATATATAAACTAGTTGTTTAAAAAGTCTACTTATTAAGATTATAAGTAAAAGTGATGTGAGGACTTGTTATCATGGACAATACTTGGACAATTTATGGACTAAAGGACCTAAAGTACATAGGACTTGTAGTATAAGTGTTGTAGAGGACTTGTAACAAAGTTACTAAATTAAAAACTTATAAAAACAAGTTTTAAACACTTTTTAACAAAAACATCAAAAGTTTCTGTTTTAATTCGAAAAATAACATACTTATTTTATATTTCTATAAAATAATACACGTCATGGCGATCGTAGGCATGTAGAGAACTCAAAAATCCGAGCTATAACGGAGAAGATACGCCATTTGCAAGTTTACGATAAATAAAAGCTTTTATAAAAATAATTTTATAAAAACTTATTATTTTCCAATTCTGATAAAATTATATAATTATATTTCATAAAAAATACATATTTTTAGGATTCCAAAACCTTAAAAATCATAATTATTCGATCAATAACGAAGGAGTTATGGATTTTTCATGTTTAAAATAATAAATACTTTTATAAAAATAATTTTATAAAAACAAATTACTGTTCATCTCAGATATTTTTTGGAAAATATTTTAGTTAGATATAACTTTTTTATGAAGACGTGCTCGAAAGAATCACTAAAATCGGAGTTAAAACGAATAAGATATGACGTTTACGAGTTTACGATAATTAAGTTTATAAAAATAAATTTATAAAAGTGCATGAACAGTAAAAAATATTGTTCATCATAGGACTTAAAATATTAAAATGTAATATTTTGATATATCTTTTTAATACGATAGCGTGGACATAAGAAACGTACGAAACGAACTTAAAACGAGAAAGTTACGACATTTTTACTAAGGAAATATTTATAAATCTTTTAACTTTATAAATATTATTTCACTAATAAAAATAGATGCTGATGTAGCTATATAGAATTATATACGGTATTAGATATTCAAAGTACTTAGTACTTATATGACCTATAATTAATTAGGTTGCCTTCAGACGTTTTCGTGATGCATTTTCAGTTTGTGATTTACATTGTTGATTCACTTACTCAAAGTGAGTTCATAGCCCCATGTTTTACATTTATAATGATTTAAAAGTTTGGGTTGAGAAACATATGCATGTTTTATAAATTGGACGCAAGTGTACATTTTAACGATTACATGTTTGCCTAAGTAGCGATAACCCTCTGAGCCCTTATCATGAACTGTCAATTACTTGTTGTGAGCGCGAATGTTATAAATAGATCTATTTGGGATTGACATCCCCGTTCGGGT